>CM076970.1:33603927-33668927 GCA_039105355.1 Benthosema pterotum
GAGCTGAAAAGGATTCCATAATCACACAGTGCAGTGCTTCTTGTTTTAATGAATATCATAAGCACGTGGACAGGGTTATACGTATAGTAGTAAATCAAAAATAATAACCATTATTAAAACTGTGGTGCTTTGTAGAAAATACAAATAAACAAGAAAACAATACAGCAAGCGAATCACCAGCACTATTGCATTTTTTAAGCCTTAATTAAAATATCTATAAAATGTTGAAATTGTCGATAAGACATTCATTAAATTGAGCTGCAGTGTACCTTATTTAATAACATAGGAGGACTTCAGCAAAACTTTACCAAGGATTCTAATTATTGTTGATAACACTCTTGCTGTAATGCAAACAACATTCTGGTGTAAACACCCTCCTAGAGACTGGGTTTCTTTCAGGGTCCAGAATGTCCTGCTATACAGGTTTACAGACCCTCTACTGTTGCCTAGAATAAGCTGGTTTTGATGTGATGGGTGGAGTGTGTAGTTTCATACACACTGGACAGGTTGTTTATGGCACTCCATACAAGTGCCTTCCTATATTATTCGGCTGAGTTGACCCATGAGCCCAGGAAGATACTTGATGTTCTTGACTTCCTTCAGAGCACTGCCTCCTGTTGTTGTTAGAAGTGGGAAGTATATGGAGTCTCAATGTCACAAGATCGAAGAGCTGGGAGAGATGAATCTTCAGAACACATAAAGCATTCATGGCTTTCATGCGTTCTCTTGCATATCAATATGATCACAATGCAACCAAGGCTTGTAGGTTAGTTTAGAATCTTGCACCACCGGTTTTAAAATGGTTGCAACGGTTTTAGAGGTTGGAAAGCCCATCCTTTTTCCCAAACCTTTTTTTATGGGTTGCAGCTAAACCTAATCCTAACCTTAGCCCAAAAGTTAGTCAGTAATAACTATGCCTAAACCTAACCGACCGCGCCTGCCATCCCGACCCTTTTTAAAACTGTAGCAACCGTTCAGGGTCAGGGTGCCCTGCTAACCTTTTTTTTTTTTTAATCATTTGCAACCGAAACAGTAGGTGCAGCTGTAAAAAGGTTGTGACTGTTGAAGTTCAAGTTCAGTTAAGTTTATTTAAGTCCCTAAAAGGGCAAATGACATGCAGCATAAGTAGACAAGTAGCCAAGCTGCTAAAACAAAAAACCAAAAGCCATACAAACAACACATCATAAATACGTAGCCCGGATGGAGTACATAGCAATCTACACAGCACCTCAAATACACAAAATACAGCAAAGTGTGGGAGATCAGTGCAAAACTAATCGATCGAGCGACCGCTCTGGGAAACAATAAAAAATAGTGAAAAGTAAGTACAGTAAAAGTATGTAGGGGGCCTAAAAGGACCCCAAAGAACTGAGACCTTCCCTTAGCAGCATTTAATGTGCCAATCAATGTAAAGGAAAAAGGTTTCCACAATGTCCGTGACAGTTTTAGAAAACAGTTGCGAGCTTTAAGAAAAAGAGCTGGCTAGCAGTCGCGGTTGAGAAATAATTTCGCCCTCTCCTGAAATAATGTGGCACTTCACTCAAATGTTATGCTGTGAATAAGTTTAATTTCCTACTGTACAGTAGATCCCCAGTGCTTTATAAGTTCAAGTTTTTCAAACGTGAGGTTTGTGTCATGCTGAGGTGTTAATTTTCGCACATTGCTGAGCTACGGTACCATCTTTCACAAGACATGAACTTTCAACATGAATGCTGTAGGCCTTTGATCCCAAACTAATGAGAACCCTCTCACAAATCACAGCTTCATTAAATGAGTGCTTACCAACTAAGCTCCTCTGGAGAATATGCTCAATGCCTCACCCTATCTATTTTATCTTCTGTGTGTGGGAGCCTAAATATAACTCTGTTTCTGTAAAGACATTTTGCTGAAAGTCGGTTTAGTACTTTCAGCGAAATTTGGTACTTTTTCTCTTTCACCGTAGTTTGCCATTCGAGTTGGAGTAAGTTACTTTTACTAAAATGTATGGAAAGTAAAGTTAATTACACATGAATAGGACTGAGCTTGGCAGTGGTTCTGGTACTGATTTCCACAGTACAGGTGGGATTCATTTCACCTGTAGTAGTAGTTACTGGTTCTGGGTTGATCAGATCCAAACTGTTTATCTGAGGGACAGAAGTATTGCGTGTGTGGGAGGGGTGGAAAACGTTTCGGAACAAATCAGGGTTAGCAAATTATTAACATCAGTCACAATGTGGGACATGGTCTCAATTGGTGAGACCCCTGAAAAGTCTTGGAAATGAGCAGGGGCGGATTGGCCATCTGGAGTACAGGGAGTTTTCCCGGTGGCCTGCGTCACCTAGTGGCCTGGACAAGATCCAAAATGCACTAGTGGCACTTCCAAAATGCACTAGAATGTGCTAGATGCTCGCCTGGAGCATACAGATCAAAATGACCATTCATTTTCTACATTCTCTAGTTGTGTAGACTAAGTTGGGCTAATTCACATGATGAATATTTTAACTCTTGAGGGTGTAAAAATGAAACCAAATGGACCCGCAAGGGTCCATTTGGTTTCATTTTTACACTCTCAAAGAGTTACATCTGGTTAACCAGCTGCCCCCCCAGGGTGGCCTGGCAAAGGCAAAATTGTCCCGGTGGGAAAATATGTGCCAATCCGCCCCTGGAAATGAGTGACTGTCCCATGCAAGGAGGCACATCTGGTCACCCGAACTGGTTCCCAGAGGAGAGGAGAAGTAACTTCTCTGCATTCATCAGCAGATGGCTCAGAGTGTGTGTGTGCACATGGGGAGCTGTTAGGGGTTAAGTGTACTGCTCAGGGATGCGTGATTTGTGAACCTATAGGAGTGGTTGGCAAACTCTGCCCCTATGCAGCGGAGCATAGGAACTCTAAGGAAACCAAACCACAGTGCAGAGCTTTTACACAATGTATATTAGGCTAAATTGTTACAACGTGCCAGGGGTGGACTGACAGTCTGGCATACAGGGCATTTTCCCGGTGGGCCGACCCCCCCGGGGGCCGTTAATGTCGTGTTTTAATTTAAAAAAAAAAAATCTGCACAAAACCAGCCCACGAATCAGTGCTGGCGGCCCTCTGTCCTCTTCAAATGAGACTGCCTATTGCAGGGTTTTATAGTTAACTAAAACTAACTAACTAATTTTAGTTAGCCCGAGCCCCAGAGCCCCTTATGTCTTAAATTCTCATGGGGGTCAGGCCCCGGAGCCCCCACAAAGATTCAGAGGGCCGCTCTGAGGGCTGCTCTGAGACAAAATTGCCCGGTACGTTTTGAGCTCCCAGTCCACCCCTGCACAGACGCGCTATAGTCTGTTATTGGTAAATAATAGGTGAGTCGAGGTCTGTGTGGCCTTTAAAAGGTGTGGCCTTTAAAAATAGGTGAAGAAATTAGTCTAAACACTAAACAGGCACAAATTAATTTTCTGTGTGGCTGAAATAGGTGTTCTATTTTCGGGTATTCACTATGAAGATGTATATTATTTTATTAGCCAAAACTCATATCTCGTTCTGTATCTACACAATTGTTCAGTAAAAGTCTTCATTCCATATACAGTAAGTTGTAGTAAGTAAACTTTTAGTTAGGGCAAGTAATGAAAATCTGGGAACTAAATCGTTACTAGCAAGACACTTCTTCACCAATGTGTTTCTAATGCTGTCTAATAGCATGTACTAAAATGTTGAAATTCAACTCCTGTGGGAAACACAGGTGAAAGTCAGGGTACTAGTCACAACCTATGGAAGGCAAAACATGCAAAAGATCATCACAATCATCTTTGTAGCATGTGATATGTCTAACTAGGGGGTTTCCAAGCATTTTTTTTTTTTTCGAACAGAATGGCATAGATGGTAAACAACTTTGCAGCTTCTGCGCAGCTTATTGATTCAATCACTGTTAACAAGAAGGCTATCTCCGAGTATAAACAGAACACAGGTAAACATGGTAGCCATGCCTTGGCTTTGGAAAAACAAGTTGTTTATCAGCAGGATAGCAGTTGTCTTGTAAGCTAGACTGAATTTAAAATACATTTAATAATGCTGGTGGGGCATACGCATGACTTTTGAAATTGCAATAGCAATTCTGTAAAAGGGCAAGAATAGTATACTTACTTAAGTTATGTAAAGACAACTCAATGTGCGCATGCACGCAGAAATGTAAGACAGTTCCTCCCAAATATATTTTCCAGTGTATATACTGTACAGTGTTCCCTAAGCAGAAACAGAGATATTCTGACAGTAAAACTACAGTACCATGGAGCCACAGGGACACATTTGGAGTTACAATGACAACTTCGTCTAGCCAGCGTGAACTTGGTGCCCCTGGAACATCATTTGGATTCCCATCAGAGCGTACAGGCGCCAGTAGCACCAATCTCACTGTGTGTGTGTGTGTGTGTGCGTGCGTGCGTGCGTGCGTGCGTGCGTGTATTGTCTGTAGTATTAGATTTTGTCGCTGTCCATCATATGCGTTGATTGTTATTCTGACGGAAAACCATCAAGAGCTGATAAATAATATTTATCAGCTTATATTACAATATTATTGTAATATAAGCTTTTGTGGGATTCTTAAATTCATGAGCCCAATTCAAAAATGTGCTCATGCAGTTATTATATTTTCAGTGTAATATATTAATTTCCATAGTCCTACCAATACTTTAGCTGTCTTTGTTGATTAAAACCCTTAGTGTACTGAACGCGTTTTGGTGTTCTAAGCATTATGTTTTAACTGTTGAAAAATAGCAGATCTACAAGCTCATAGCGCGCCACCGAGTGGCGCGCTATGAGCTTGTATCTCTGCTATTTTTGAAAAATCGTGAAAACGTGGTGCAAATCTTTGAATATTATGTTATTCAGAAACTAGATAGGACACAATGGGTTAAGGCCATGCTATCAGTTTAGCTAACTCATCGGCCATTATTTTTATTTTGATTAGATCTCTCATAGCCATTGTAGTGTGTAGGAGGTGTGAATGGAGATACCTGGACCCTGACACATCACCTTTGTCTCCCACATACTGAGCTGACAGATCACAGCTTTGTGCTAATGACCCTTCATATCCAATAGTGAAGGCTCATGATTAATAATGCCATCTGGTAGATCAACACACCACCATTTTTTTCACACCCCTGCATAACCTTTCTAGCATTCCTGCTAAAGAGCACCTTGAACCTGTCTCACACACACACACACACACACACACACACACACACACACACACACACACACACACACACACACACACACACACGCACACACACACACACACACACACACACACACACACACACAGCAGTCAAGCCAAAGCTGTTGTTGGCGGTCTAGATTGGATAAATGCCATAGCCATCATTAATGTTACATTGCTGTCACAACCTACCTCGTCCTGTCCAAGCACTGCTTTTCTCTCTGGCAAAATTGTTTCATCTTGTAAGCTATTTGGCATTTTTGTTGTTGTCAGTATATGTCTTGTCGTTAACAAAGTGCAAAATTGTTCCCAATTAGCCACCTGCAAGCTGTAACTAATGGCAATCTTTCTAATCTCTATCCTATATACTGTAAGTACCAGCTCATTCCACTTTTCTGTTCTCTGATCTAGCCGGTTTAGTACTAGGACATGCATGGAAATGCAAAATCTCTGCATATTATACTGAAATAAATCTGTGCATATTATACTGAAATATGTCCCCTGTTAATGGTGGCACTGTCTCTACCAATCTTGAGCATCAGGTGAATTGCCATGCTGAGCATTGCGAAGGTCGGTAGAGCTGACTCAGCTGCGTCCGAGTTACAATGCGTTATGGACAGAATAGTAGTTACTATTATTATGAAACACAAACTGACCCAATTCAATTCAAAGGAGCTTTATTGGCATATGTACTTCGGTGTGAAAACCACACCCAAGTACATATTTACAGATTTTAGCCTTTTCTAGTAGTGTATGCATGCATTTCTGTAATGGCATTCGGTACATATTGTACTATCTGTGAGATCGGTGTGCTCTGATGCACTGTCTTTGTTGTATCTTTTGTTGTATAGCTCTATTCTCTAGCCATTTTCTTTGTTTTCTTACTCTTATTGTACATGGATATTTGTCTCTTCTTTGTTTGGAAACGTTTTCTTTTTTGGTCTACCTGCCTGAGATTAACCTTACCTATATCACCTCCGTGTCCATCTAACTTCCTGCGTGTTGAATAAATCTGTTGAACTGCACTTATCCTGACTTTGTCGCCTGCGTTGTGGGTCCTTAATATTTCTTCTGCCTTCCCCACACCCAATGGGACAGGTTACCACCCAGCTTTACAAATGAGCAGAGCAAACTCTGGTGTGTCAACTATCTCATTCCAAGAATAGTTTGTTTTCTCATGGTATTGGTAGTCGCTCCTTGCAGAATTGTCAAGGTGAGGTTATTTCCTCACTTTTTCAGCCAAGCTTCTCCCCAAACAACTTTGCTATTGTACCTGCCTTGACAGAAAAATTTGTCCGGGTCCATTTGGCTCCATTTGTTCACGTCAGAGCCGGCCTGCAGTGTTAAACGGGCTAAAAAGTGTAAGTAAGAGCACCTTCAAGCACCTTAACAGTTAGAACCAAACAGATTTCATACAAATCAGGCCTATTTGGCAGTGGTTTTACTGCATGGCATCATTTCCACTGATGGAGAGATGAGCTCTGCACACTGACACAAAATAAGAGTAAATGGGTAGTAAAGTGAATAAAGTATCAAACCAATGAAGATATTAATGTTTACAAGGCCTGTCGTTCGAACATTGCTTCGTGTGCACACCAGTTGTTTGGCACCACAGACTTTGTTTTTAACTTTAATCGTCTGTTGTCAGCAGGCCAATCTTCCCAGTCGACCTTTCCCCTCGTCCTCCCTGTGCAACCTATCTGACCTCCCCTCTCCCACATAGCAACTCCTACACCCTTCCACAACCCCTGCTGATTGTATCTCCCCTACAGCTGAGAGCAGTTCAAAGCTGCTGCTGGAACTCTATCTCCTGTATCTATCCGTCCCAAGACTCCCCTTTCTCCTCTGAACATCGATTCGAGGATATGTTGCCTACTGTTGATAAAATGGCTTCTCGGGGCGAGTATTCAAGACTATGTCAGCCTTTTCTTACCAAATCACCGGTTTCTAGTCCGTTGTCAAACACTCAAAGCTGGGGCCTATTTCATGAAACTTGTATTAGAGATTTATCCAGGATTTGAAGACATATCCTGGGTTAATACCTGTATATCCTGGATCAATGCTTAATTGGTTTCATAAAAACTGCTTAGATTAACTTTGTTAATCTAAGCAGTTGTATGATGGCACAGGAGTCAAACAAAAAATGCAAACTGAAAAATGATTCTAATTAAAAAAACAAAATAATAATATATATATTTTACATCTTTATCAAAATACCTTTTCTACAAGCCCATAATGTATTGCAGTACTGCTACCCAAACCTTCCAAAGCTGTTCATTTGAGGGACAGAAGCATTGCTTGTTTACAGTTGGGGGGTAAGCAACTTATCACTAAAATAAAAAATGCCTCATGTCATATTTTCCCAGAGGGCTAATACCGCCCATCCATTTTGTTATTTATTAATTTTGGTCTGCATTTCTCATGTTATTTTAACAGATTTGCCAACAGGTCTAGTACTCTAAAAGTTAGAAAAACACAGAACGTTGAACCTTTTCTGTATAACTGCTCCCCATGGTTATCTGCATTATGAACATTAAACGTGTTGCTTAAAGCACATATAGTTTGTTCTTTACTTCAATCAGATTGGTTGTTTACTGTATATCGGTATGACCTGTTGTACAATGACTCACTTCTACTCAGTAATGAGTTCGAAAATGGATACATAATTACAGTAATTAATTATGTTACTTTCCATCTTTGAACTCATTACTGAGTAGAAGTGAGTCATTGTACAACAGGTCATACCGATATATAAACAACCAATCTGATTGAAGTAAAGAACAATCTATATCTGTGCTTCAAGCAAGCATGGTGCTTTCTGATTGTAATTCTACAGTCAATATTCAAGTATGCTATTTCTGTATATTTACAGCTTAATGACAGTCACAGCGCTGAATCCAAAGGCTCAGATCATCTAATTGTGCTCCTTGGTTTCCTGCTGTACCCAACATCGCAGCCCTGTCAGACATCAACTGCAGGGCATGTTGGAAGGAACAATCAACATCTTAGAAAAAACTTTGACAATAACAGAAAAACAGAAAGCCTGCTTTCAGCTAACAGTGAACTTTCTAGACCTATACAGTATACTGTAACAAAACCATCAAAGCATGCATGATGCATACAGTAGCAGGAAAAGGTTACACATGTATGTAATTGTAAATAATCATATTTTAATAGGATTTAAAACACTTCTAGCATGAACAGAGAAAATGATGGAGCTTTAAAACAGAAAGCCAACTATAGGGGACTAACTATTATTATTATTACATGGCTTGAATGAATGCTCCAATCAGAAGCCATGGTTGAAAACCACGGTGCGTTTCCGCATTTAGTTCCAGCACACCGTTAGCGGGTCCATTTGGTTAGCTACGTATTTGGTTGTTTACATGCCGTTGCCGTCACCCTCTCAAGGACCACTGGTGGTCCTCGGACCACTGGTTGAAAACCACTGACATGTAATAAGCGGGATAACACCCTTCGAACCGATGATTTGTTTCCTAACTAACTGACCTCGGCTGTGCCTCGGTCAGTTATTAGGAAACAAATCACCGGCTCGTCGGGTGTTATCCCTTACTTATTAGTTGAACACTGATGCCTGCCAGTTACAATGGTGGGATCCCTGAAAAGTCTTTGAAATGAGGGACTGTCCCAGAGAAAGGGTGACATCTGGACACACACACGCGCGCACACACACACACGCACACGCACACACATGCGCACACACACACACACACACACACACACACACACACACACACACACACACACTGTGTGTGTGTACTAAGGCTGAACGATGAATCATTTTCAAACCAAATTTGCGATTTGAAACCACAATATCGTAACGTTAACTACGCGAACGACAGTGTTGGGACATGTGCACTACGTAACTTAATATATTACCAAAATGCAGTAACTTGTAATATAAATATATTACTTAACAAAAACAATCTAATATATTATACTTTTCTTTCTGCATTACTGCATTACTTTCGATATTACTTTCCGTCAATCTATTTAGTTGAAAATGTTCTTGTGAAATTATCTTGATAACTGCAGAAGTTAAATAATTACTTATTTTCTATAATTTGTCATCAAATTATTTATTACATTTGTGACTTTTTTCAAGTTGGATTTGGCCAGAAAGCCAAGTGCGCTTGCTTATTGTAGAGATGCCACTGGCCTATGTAATATTTGATTAAAGTGACACTAAATATTTAATTATATATTTTGCATTTTTTAACGTAATATGTAATAGTAATAGTAATATATTACACTTGCTCAGACAGTGCTATTGTAATATAATATATTGCTTTGAAATGAAGGTAATAATTAATAAGTAATATATTAACAAGGTAAAGTAATATTCCCAACACTGACGAACGATTTCCGGGCGTCGGTCGCCCCTCGGAGTATTAAGAGGTCTCTGTAAGTATCTCTTTAAGAGATATCTGTATCTTTTAAGATATCCCTATAAGTATCTCTTATATATGTATCTCTTTAAGAGATACTGTATCTATAAGTATATCTCTGGCCGCTTGCTATCCTTGCGCAAAAGTAGTCCGGGCATGCAAGTCTGATCTAGTGTTGACGACACTTCTGGCCTGCCTTCTCTATTCTAACCAATCACAAGCCTAACTGTTGTGCATTCTGTATGTGCAATGTGCATGCAAAGGACTCCAGTGCCCAAGTTGTTGTTTTCCTCCAAAAACAAGAGTGAAGCAATCCGTGTTGGTAACAGCAGGGGCAAAGCAGGCCGTCTGTCTGCAGAGCCCGCCTAGCTGTCATGTTAGTCTAACCAGACAACATCCACACTGAAATTATTCTGTTTTGACTGGTGTGGCTTCATACAGAGAGAGTGCATACACTTAGCGTTAGCCTCCCTCTCCCTGTCTGTTGACTACTCACTATGTAGCTTATTGTAGCCTGTGTGTGTCTGACTGTTGGTGCTGCTGCTCACAGGAAAACTAGACTTGTGTATCATGAAGGCAGAGGTTACAGGCAAACTGTGCGCACGCGTGTGCGTGTGCGTGTGTGTGTGTGTGTGTGTGGTTTTGTAATTGCTACATGGTGGGGACGTCCGTCTGACAGCACACTCACCAACTGGGGACCCAAAATCCATCTGGGGTCCTCACCCGAGGTCCCCACACTGTTTATCATTTAATTCAATCCAGAACATTGCAATTATGTGCCCAGTGAAGTTCTGTGAAATGTCCCACTTGGTCTTTAAAATCTGAAAAGTGTGTTAAAGTGTGCTAAAAGTGTGCTAGAAGTGCTCCTCCAGTGGCTACAACAGGTACTGCACAGGAGTGTGAAAGGTTTACACACTTCCTGCTGTCTAGCCAATGGGAAGAGAACAACCCCCCCCCCCCCTCTCCCCCAGTTAATTAACGACCGGCAATCAGTGGGAGAACAGCCCCCCCCCCCCCCCTCCCTGTGCCTGGGCAATTTGAATTCTCTGTCTGTTTGTACAGAGTGGCACTGAGTGTCAGAACAGTTTGGAGTTTGGAAGCATACAGTTTTCTTACAATATCGTTGTTGACATTATTGTCTTTGTAAACCTTTTAGTGTTTTAAGAAGTATATGTTCTTTAGCATTGCCAAATACTATCAGCAAGGGTAAAGTAATACAATGAATAATTTTCAGGATTCAAATTCAAAAATGGCAAAAAGCAGCAAAAAGCAGCAAGCTCAAAAAAGCTTATCCAAAATAGGAACCTGATTCTTAAAAGGTACCGTAAGTCATTTGGGCGATTTGAAAAATCCCACTGGCCTGGCCTCCCGGTAACAAGATCTGCACACTAAATTTGGGGTTCAACCACCCATTACTCTACTAGCTTCCAAGCTGTTATGTAGAAATATTCCTATTATTAATGCTGTTTTACACAGTGGTTCTCGAATTGGATTCCAGGGAATCTTGACTGTATACATCCCTAATTAATTATGAACATCATTGTGTCAGGTTAGATGATATGTCCATTTGGTTCCATTTATAGACCATATATTTTTCTGTTCCATTTATAGAACAGAAACATATAATATAGTATACAGTATACACTGAAGCTGTGTGTAAAGTTGGTCTGACCTCTTCAACAGCTTATGCTCTGAGTTGAACTGTCAGCTAGACTCTGTGCCCATCCCCCACTCCACTCAACTGTAGCACTCTGTAGCATCTTTCATTCAGTGTGGACTGGAGTGGAGGATGGGGGGGGGGTGCGCAGGTGCATTGATTACAGGAAATTATACTCCACTACATCTCAGAGTCAAACATTGACTGACCCACTACAATCATTTAAAAGGTATAGTAAGTGATTTGTGTGATTTGGGAAATCCTCCAGTCCTACTGGTTACAAGATGTGCACATGCACATACTCTACAGTGGGGTGAAGTGCACACCTTACCTTACCATAATAAAGCATTTTAAGAGAAATTTTTCAGCATGGAACACGCAGTAGGACAGGGGTCTCAAACTTTGTATGATTCTTATGGGTATCCAAATAACATAATAAAATGGATTATTATATAATCAAGCTGGTGCATTCCGTATTTCAATAAAGGGAACTTCTTATTTAAGTAGATCCAGTTTGATCAGTTCAGTGAGTAGAGTAGAGTTGCTGCAGGAGAGAGCACCCCCCCCCCCCCCCCCCCCCCCCTCCCAGTTAATTAACGACCGGCCATCATAATACCCCTGCCCTTGCACTGCATTGATTGGGTCGTTAATTAGCAAAAACAGCAGAAGCCTGTCTGCGGTGTTCACATGAGACTGAGTAGACCAGGGCTGCCCACACTTTTTTGACTTGAGAGCTACTTTCAAAATGACCGGCTCAACAAGATCTACACATCAAAAATGTGATTGTTCCATTACTGAAAATCCATTTCAAGGCCCCCTTGAAAGTTAGAGCTTTGAAATAGTGGTGATGGTGTTACTTGCTGTTATGTCGTTTAAGAATAATGAACTTATAATGAAAAATAGAGGGGGGGAATTGGAAGGTTTTGTTGTATATGCTATTACTGACGTTTGAAAACGGTATTTGAGGTTTGAGTTGACAGTTCGTGATGTTGAGTTTAGATTCTTGCACCCAAACTAAGAGCTTTCATGTTTTTGTCCACAATTGCGAAAGAGAACTGGCAAAACGTTGGTCAAAGTAACAATTATTCTCCATTTTCTAATTGTGTGGACTCTTGAAAATGACGTAATTGTATAAAATGTAATTTAACTCTTGAGAACCAAATGGACCCGTAAGGGTCCATTTGGTTTCATTTTAATGCTCTCAAGAGTTACAGATCTATAAAGGGTCCAAGTGCTGGGGGCACTGTCATGTGATCTACCTGCATGGCCTGTGTGATCTACTGGTAGATCACCATCTACCTTTTGGGCACCCCTGGAGTAGACCATAAAATAGCCTGGCCTAACCCGAAATGATTTTGGCCTAAGCTGATCTGATTTGATCTCACGAACGTGTCGTCATCCCCGGCCCCTCCCGCGCCCGTCCACTGCTGTTCTACATCACATCATTTAGAGCGACACTCACCCCAGAAGGTGGACTCGCCCCTCTAGGCCACTGTGGGTTAACAATTTAGTTCAGGCTTTCCGTTTTCACGCAACACGAACGAAAATGAAAGCCTGGGTGTCGAGGCTAACCATAAAATGACAAAACGTTTTTTTTTTTCCAAAGTGGGAGTCGTAGGAGCATCTGCTATGCCTGTATTGGACACATATTAGACATGAGGCCCGCTGCGCGAGCCTCACGCCTGGAGTCCGCGCTGTTGTGGTAACAGGCGACCTGCGCTCTCTCCAAAGTGGAAATGTTGAGTCAAGTATTTTTGTACACTTTGCAACACTGCATCTTTCGTCAAAGGCAACTTAATTTTTGGACATAAGAGGAATTGTAATAGTAGTGAGTACCATGAAATTATTCCTTAAGATTAGCTGATCTGCAAGCTTACAATGTGTCGCCTCTGCAACACGTGCGCTTGTAGATCTGTTGTTTTCACCATATTTGAAAACACAGCATAATATCTCAACTGAATTCCTACAATTCCAAGTCATCTCAGGGTGGGGGGATTTAGTAGACAAGAATGTTGGCAGAGCTTGAGGGCATTGCAATAGCTGAATTTACTGTTGTTTTCATGTTCAACATAGCCAATGTACAAGCTCACTATGTGTTGAGCTTATATTTTCAGTATGCAGTCAAGCATACAATGGCATGTCTTTTATTTCTTCTGGATCTCTTCTCCATTAGTCCCTTCCCCCCTCTGCTTTCTGAGCTGACTATGGCTTCTGGTTGGCCCTGCTGGTTTAGGACAGATTTTATTTGTGCTGGTTTGTAAGGCTGTATACCGAAGCTCGGGATTCGAACCACTCGCTCGCTAAGGTCGCCACGCGAACGAATATTAATGATCCCGAACCATTCGCATTTATTTATTTATTTATTTAACTTTTCCCCCCATCTAGTAGATGTGCGACATCGAGGGGTCAGAAACTCGCTGTGAAATGCGCTGTTACTGCAGTTGGAAATGCATTGTTTTCAATGCTTCGAAGCTCGGCCTGAATTTGCTGTCTGATGTTCGAAGGGCAAATTAAGCCCTAGTATACACCACTACTGGTTTGCCTGGACCTGACCTGCCCTGAACGTTTGCCATAGCAGGACATAGCATACATGCAAACACATTTGTCCAGTAGTTTCTTTTTAGTGTCTCAATCAATCTGAAAGAGGTTGCACATGACCGCAGCTGCGACATGCAGTGAGGCTCTCCAACTGACTGGCTGTAGGCCTGTTGTTCTGTGCAAAATATAAAATCCCTGATAGATAAATGATAGTTTGGAAACAAATTCACCCTTATCGGTCTGTAACTACTGTAGTGTACAAATGGAACACATAGACCCATTAGTTTGTACCCGCAATCTGAAAGCTCACAACACGACTTCCAGGGGGTCCCCAGCTAAATGACAATTTTAATCCAAATTTACCCTTACCCTAACAACCACACTTTTTCATTGCATAATAATAATGATAACTCTTATTAGAGTGTCAAAACACTGCCATTTACTACCCTGATATAGAAATTAAATTAATATTATCTAGAATTTAGTACAGCCTTTAAGCCCGGCCCTCCACAATATTTTCTGTATCTCATTTGGCCCCTTGGGAAAAAATAATTGTCCACCCCTGATTTAGCTGCTTATGAGCTTATTATCTATAATTATTATTAGCCTATTGTTATTATTGTGCTGATCCATTCGTATATTGGCCCAACCAGCCAAGCCTGAATCACGGACCACATGGACTTGCCACTAAAGCTGCAGGTCCACAAACATGCTGGCCTCACAATTATTTAATTCCTTTCGGCCAGTGGTTTTCAACCTTTTATTATTTATTCATAATTTGAGCCCCGGGCCACCATTTGATGACTTTTTAGCCCCACAGACTCCAAAACTACACTTATTTGTTTTGCTTTTGTCCACAATTCCAGGCTGGATTTTGGAAAAAACAAAATAATCAAACGTACAGATCAAAATGACCATTAATCTTTTACATTTTGTCGTTGTGTAGACTTGGGCTAATGCACATGATGAATATTTTAATTTTTGAGAGTGTAAACATGAAACCAAATGGACCTGCAACTGCAAAGGTACATTTAGTTTCATTTTTATGCTCTCATAGAGTTACATCTAGTTAACCAACTTTCCATCATTTAGCCTGCGGAACACCTGGAATCCTCTCATGGACCACTGGAGGTCCCCGGCCGGACCACCTGTTGAAAAGCCCTGCTTTAGGCTACTAAACTAAAGTTGTATTTGCCTGGGGCTGCCGCTGCTCTCGTCTCTTCATTCCTACACAACAACCGTCATTGGTTATTATTATTGTCGACCTAATCAATCTATCAACTTGATGACAGGCTGCTCCATACAGGCAACATCAGTGCAGGGACCACCGACCACTGCTTAAACGTGTATGCATGTACTTGATATTGGCCACGCAAGCACACAGTAAGCGTGCACGCAAATTGCTGCATGGATACATGCAGTCACGTTTTCAAAACCACACGTCTGCACTACGATGGGAGATTGTGTAACATGGATACTATTAGGCATACTACAAAACTATTTAAAGTAAAGTGGTACAGCGGCCGTGCCCGTGCAACATGGACTAAGTGGTTTCAGAGAATTAAAGCTGGGCTGTCGCCTGAGGACAGATAGCTGTCCCAATGCTGAATAAAAGTATGTAGAGCAGCCGCCATTACACCTTTCCATGGAAGTGAACGGAGATGTCGCAACTCTGGGTTATTTGCCTTTCTGTATGGTGCAACTCTGCCTTTCTCTATGGCTCTGGTAGAGTTGCACCCAGTTGTGCTAGGTCTGGACTGTAGCTTTTTGACATCACGATAGTCCGAGGAATTAATTTACTTAGGTATATTAGCCGCTGTGGACGCAGTAGGAGCGCAATTAGTGGCTAAGAACATTGCGGTAGTAGTAAGCAACTATCTTGTGAAGTTTGGTGCAATATGAGCTTGCGGATCTTCTGTGATGGTGTCAAAACTGTTTTGCCTGTGTTACTCCAATTGAGTAGCTGTGATGTGATGTGATGTGATGTGATGTGATATTTTTAAGCAAAAATGTAACCAATATGACTATAGTAACTACTATTTTCTTTGGAGGCCTACTGTGGCCCCTAGAGAAGTCAAAAAGGCTAGATTTTTTTTAGAGATGATCAAATACAGGAAGACTAAATGAAAAACATAAAAACAATGAAAGAAAATGATTGTCACTATAATTTTGACCACAAATTTGCTTATTTTGACCATAAACTCGCTTATAGCAACTTTAAGTCCTCATTTGCTTGGTGTGCTCTGCTGCTGTTGCAGTTGAGACCTAACAAAAAAAAGTTCTGAAAAAGTTTTGTGCAGTGTTGTCCCCAGAAAGTATGCACTATCTGACCGAGTGTTATCAGATGGAGTCCCCAGGAGGATGCAATATCTGACCGAGTGTTATCAGATGGAGTCCCCAGGAGGATGCAATATCTGACCGAGTGTTATCAGATAGAGTCCCCAGGAGGTATGCCATCTGAGGTGTGCTATGGTGTCCCCAGGAAGGCGGAATATCTGTTGGTCCCCAGATGGATGCGTGGAGTCAGGTCTGGGAGAAAAAGTATTGAATTTTGCTAATTTAAAGTGATATTCTGGTTCCTGAGGTTTTTCTGGGCATACATGATTTTTTTCAGAGGCGTACCATGTCTAGAAAGGGGTGTCCCCACACCGTTGGTGTCCACTCATGGGTCCCCATCATGTAGCATTTACAAGCCTGTGTGTGTGTGTGTGTGTGTGTGTGTGTGTGTGTGTGTGTGTGTGTGTGTGTGTGTGTGTGTGTGTGTGTGTGTGTGTGTGTGTGTGTGTGTGTGTGTGTGTGTGTGTGTTAATCGGTCAGCCTTAGTATTAATCTGTTTGTTTTTTACTTTTCTGCTTTTATTGATAGTAGTTGTCATGAACTGGACTTGAACATGCACAGTCTGCCCACTATTGGGAATGTTTTCTCTATAGCATTAGTATTTATTTTAGAACTAGAGGTGTCCTTGTGTCAATGTATCTGTAAGTCTGAGATAAATTGAAGTTGTTGTACTATGATACACAGAAGGGGGTGGTATTGCAACTATTAAGGATGCCAACTGCCATAGTGGCCCACAAAGAAGAAGGATCAGTCATTCGGCCATGTTTTATGATCCTCCCAAATCCTCCCAGTTTATGCCTTGCTTGGCTTTAGTGGAACGGAACAAACCAGGCTGCACAGACCAGCATTTTAAAAAGCCTGGTTTTGGCTTAAATCCTGGATCATTTAATCCAGAGTTTTGCGAAACGGGCCCCAGGCCATTCATTGTCAGTGCCATTTTGTTTGTCTTTACATAAACCCTCTGGCCCTTCATTTGTCATGAACGCAGCTCCTTGAACTCAAAACTGGCCATGGACGTTCATGTCCAATCTCCCATTGTAAATGAATAGGCTCCAACATTCTTCTTCCAGTGTCCTAATACAGTAATGTGTCCGCGGCGCCCACTGCAGGCAGATACAGGAAGTAAACCGGAGATCACAACTCTTACTACTTTGCTGCACACACACACCAGGGCCGGATCTAGGCAGGGGGGGCAATGCCCCCTAAATGCCCTGACTGCCCCACCAAACATGATGGCATGCAAAGCAACCAAAATTTCAAAGATATTTCAAATTAAAGTGCTTATATTTGAAACTCTACTACTGCTAGTGCTACTAACTAACTAACTAACTAACTAACTAACTAACTAACTAACTAACTAACTAACTAACTAACTAACTAACTAACTAACTAACTAACTAACTAACTAACTAACTAACTAACTAACTAACTAACTAACTAACTAACAATTGTGGCCATTAAACCAACACCATTCCATCATTTAAAACAGAAGATTAGAAAATTCTCCAAGTCAGACCTTTAGCTTTATGCATGCTGCGTTCCAGTTGCAACTTCAACAACTGTTATTATCGATACTTGGCTAATACACTACAGTAAGTCCTGTACAAGATATAAATCATGCTGGTCACAGAACCAACATGAAAATGGTATGAGTGCGACTTCGCCCGTGGCACACAGGCAGAGGCACTCGATCCTGAAGTGACCCTGGCCTGCATGTCCCCCTGCAGTCTGACTCAGTCTCCATAGTCACCTTGGCAGTAGAGGCAGCAGCTGTGGAGAGTATTAGGATTCAGCAGCAGGCATGATGAACACCACTGAGAGGGGTCAGGAGGTGACTACTATGACTTAATGAAATATACATCCACTTCGCAGCTTTCCAAGGCAGCATCCAAAACCAAAAAGATTAGATTTCTGAAGGCACGACACACACACACACACACACACGCACGCACGCACGCACGCACGCACGCACGCACGCACACACACACACACACACACACACACACACACAGATATTCACTATTACACATGCCTGCACACAGACTCAAGTAATCTAGAAGAGTGGTTCTCGAATGTATTTAGATGTGATGTGAATGCTCTAATGAAGGCTCATATAGCCGAAATGTGTACGCCAATAAAATGGAAATGTAAGTACTTACTATTGGTCCTCCATTAATTAGAAATTTGGGATGTGCAGACCTTTTGGGGATTATTTTTTCCATTCCTGCATTACATTTTTAATATATTTGGCAGCAGACACATACCTCAGAACAGATTTTGTACCGAGTATAGGCCTAACTCCGTAAGAGAAAAGTCGTTAAAGGTTTCATAGCGCGATGTGAGCTTGTATTAATTTGTGCAGCATTGATTGGAAGGCTGTTTGAGAACCACTGCTCTAGTGCACACGGGGTAATTACCTTTAAACCGCAGCGTTTATGCCTACAAACATTTATTTGATAACCATTTATTTTTATACCTCAAGTCACTTTTCATTTTGGAGATAACTAGACAGGTTCTGCCTGTGGTATAAACAGACACATTACCATTTTTGCATGTTAGTGGCATTTACTTTTATGCCTATATGCTTTTACTCTGTGTTTCAACTTTTACTTAAAGGAGCATTCAGTGATTTGGGTGATTTGGAAAAAACTCTGGTCCCCTCAGTAATACTCTACAGTGGGGGGAATTCAACAGTCCAACAGCACATACACCAAGGCCCACCCCCACTCGATCCCAATTGGAGGAAGGTCCCTCTCATCCTGATTGGACGAAGGCCCTTCTCATCTTGATTGGAGGAAGGTCCCTCTCATCCTGATTGGACGAAAGGTTTTTCTCCCAAAGCCCAAACTGAAACTATAGGGTTTTATGACCCTAGGGGCTCACTGGGGACAGGGAGACTCCTTATATGGACACTAACAATATTTGAATTAAGTGAAATCACTTACTATACCTTTAATTTTCTCTCTCCCACTCATAGCCCCTTTCATAATCCCTGCCCACTGCCCAGGGCTGGACTGGGACAAAAAAACAAACTTGGCCCAGACGGGCCCACCTCAACTAGCATGCATAGCAGAATTAACTCTACCCCCCACTCTGTCAGCACAACAACATGAACTAGATTTTTTTTTGCAATTCTGGAAAAAACAACAGAGTATCCATAAAGTGTGCAATACAGCTACAATGCAGACCTGGTACGGCCTGTCAAAAAAACAGCCCCCTAGCAGCCCCCTACAGTTGCGGTCCACTGGGAGTATGTCTGGTACACCCTATGGTCAGTCCAACTCAGCTCCTGCCTGCCTCTACTTTGAACGATACACTCCACTCTTCAAGTTCATATTGAGTGCATGGGACGTTTCTTTATACCTCTTGGAGTACATTTCTAGACCATCTCTGCATTACACAGCACTAGACTCCAAAGCTGTTTTAATGGCTGCTTTTTGTCTGCTGCTGTCTCCTAGAGCAGCGGTGTGTGTGTGTTTTTTTTCCTCCTCAGAGCTGCAGTGCAAATTTGCACATGGGCTTATGGCATGCGATCTCCAACTGAAGGGTATTTAACCGATAAAGTCACTGGAGTTAGATGGGTTATGTATTATAGATGGGGAGAAGGCCATTTGTTGTCCCCAGCAGCCCCCAGGGATGGGGTGTGGGTTTATGTGACTCTAATCTCAATGGGATCACTTACAGCGCTGTGTGGGTGTGTATATGTTCAGTCACACACGGATAAGAGGAGGCACCGACTACCGGTATATACACACATATGGGCACATGCACATAGGCTACATGCTCTAGCTCCGCCCCTGCAGCCCAGCATAGAATGACAAACACTGTGGGGAAACATTCAGCTCCCCCAGACGAGGAACTAGTTGAGCAGGGGGTTTGGGATGGGACGGATGCCACAAATGAAGACGCAGCATCAGTACTCAGGCGGCGAGGAGAGGAGAGCTGCAGGGAGGCTTTTTGCTCATTCCCACTTTTAATCATGGCTAAATGGCATAAAAAGTAGTACTTAAGCACAGAGAGCACGCAGCGAGCTTGTATTAATGTCTTTATGCCCGAGAAACTTTTAGCAGTACAAATTGAGACGCAGTTACAAGGGGAAATAGATGAGGTGCTGTGTAATTAGCTTGGCATATACTTGATGGCCTGTGTGCATGTTATCGAGGCCCTCCTCCGTGCAGTTCAGAAAGGCCAGCGTGATATCTGATTCTACATGGACCCTGCACCTCCCACATCTGATTATAGTAATGTCTTCAGCCAATTTCGGGTTGTATGTAAATATGGAGTTAGAGGCTGATTTGGGACCACGAGTTCTATGTTAATCAGTGCGGCTTTTATTTTCTGTCGCGAGGAAATCTCACGAAGACAATAATAAATAATTTAGGGGCTAATTGATGGAATGCCTCTTTGCACTATTGATCTCTTTGAAAACACGATTTCTTTCGGTTGCAAGCAACGGGGAGTGCCTGTTTCCATCACTTCAGTTCATTTAAATCGGCGTCAACAGCCCCGCTCGCAAATATTCCCTGGAGTTGTCATCCGTCATTAATAAAGGCGAGGGGGATCAAGAGAAGAAAACACATTTGTCATTACATTGCTTTCAACTGGAGAATAACTCGTTTAGATACAGAGATACATTGAGAAGATAATGGCTGGTATTCAATCATTGCAGATAGGGGCTGCATTGCTCCGGTGCCTCCATAAGCAGCTAAGGATTTTGCTCTGTTTCACTAGATTGCTGCCTGCACTTAAAAATATTTTTGACCAGATCTATTAGATTAGCCGTTGCCAAAATGTCTATTTTAATCGCTCTAACACAAATAAATAAAATAGGCTAATCATTGTAATGAAGCCATAGATACTAAACAAAACCAACACACCCATGCGCACGCACACAAACGCACGCGCGCGTGCGCGCACACCAGAGATGGGGACTCGAGTCTAAGACTCTGACTCTTTTCCGACTCGAGTCGGCAAAATGGGACTCGAGACTCGACTCTGACTCCGTCCCTAATGACTCTGACTCGACTCTGACTCGAGCTCAATGACTCTCAATGACTCCTCGAGTCTTTAAGAGTCTTGCATTACTTTTTTGTACCCACGAAAAAAAGCCATTGTCCTTTTTTCCTGTCAACCCCCGTGCGCAAAGGAAAACAGTTTGGGCACTGCAGGAGTTCTCGTGCGCAGCGCACACGCTATAAACGGGGGATTTCGCTGAACATGTTTTTAATGCAAAATTAAAAGGTATGACAAACATACAGTACATAGCAGTCAAAGTTATTGACTTTTTCATTTAATATTATAGGCAGCTTTGCTTAATAGATCTGGCCCAGATTCAGACTGGCATGATTGACTGCCAGCGCACGTGTCTCTAAGCTGCGTGAATAAAAAGGACATCTATCTTCATATTGTTTGATGAAAAAACATGGCCTATACCTTTACCCAATGAAAATATAAAATATATAAATTATGCACTGTATTGACAAATTGGAATTAAAACAATCGCCTGAAAACTGAGTGAGGATGGCACGTTTGTAATCTCAACTTTTTGGAGTCACCGTGATTTGACTTCGTAGGCGGCTAATACGGGTTGTCATGGTGACCATACAACAAACAAATGTGTGGGCGCACTGAAGAGAGCCATCTAGTAGAAGAGTTGCGACATTGAGGAGTCAGAAACTGAGCGCTCGAGCTGCTGTTCATGCAACCTGAATAGGGACAAAATTGAGTTGGAAATACATTGTTTTCAACGAGGGCGACGCAAATAAGAAGCTATAGGCATGCGTGCCCCATGACACAAACACAGTTTGCGTAACTCTCCCCATTACGGCTCTGCTGCTACCAGCTTGTTTAGTGGCTAAAGTTATGCTAGCTGTTATGCTCGCTTCTAGTATTATAAACAACAGACTAAATGGATTATAAATCAACCAAGCAAGTGTTCCTGGGCTTGGAACCAGATTCCACACAGACGGATGGTGATGCTGCAAAATTCATGTTTAATATTTCCGACGTTGGGGACCCTCTTCTAATGAATCACTCAATCAATCACTGTGGATATAACTTTCCTCCCCGACGATAAATCCGTTGCAGTTGTGGAACTTCGAACGTGATAAGCAAGCAATTTGTGGGTACATTTGTTCACCCTTTCTTCCTAACGTGGTCATATATATGCTATACTGCAGGGGTTTTCAACCTTTTTGACTCCAGGGACCACCACTTATTCCGCATTTGGGCCACGTACCACCATTTGATTACATTTTCACACCAAATACCCAAAAATAAAGATTTGTTTTTGTTTTGTTCACAATTCCAGGCTGGATTTTGCCGACAAAACAGTGTAAATTTCTTAATTAAGTGGTGCTAATTCAGATGATGAATATTTTAACTCTTGAGAGTGTAAAAATGAAACCAAATGGACCCGCAAGGGTCCATTTGGTTTCATTTTTACACTCTCAAGAGTTACATCTGGTTAACCAACTTTCCATCATTTAGCCTGGGGACCACCTGGAACCCTCTCAGGGACCACTGGTGGTCCCTGGACCACCTGTTGAAAACCCCTGCTATACTGAGACCGCCGTGTCTATGTGGATGTGTTGTAGCATTGTGCAATCCGTCGGATCATAGTTTTGTATTCAGGCTACATTTTAAAAACGATAGGAAAAAAAAAGACTCGCGACTCGACTCGCGAGTCGAGGTCAGAGACTCGCGACTCGACTCGGACTCCGAAGCCAAAGACTCGGACTCGACTCGGACTCCGAAGCCAAAGACTCGGACTTGACTCGGACTCGACCGACGAGACTCGTGCCCATCTCTGACGCACACACACACACACACACACACACACACACACACAACAAGAATGTCTTTAAGCTAACAAAGGCCTCGCAGACAAAGCTAATCCATATATTTGTTTCTGCAATGAAAATGAAACAAAATGAATAACTCTCAGTCACGCAGCACAACTAATGAAGACACAGTGGCTTTACATGGAGGCAAAAACAAACAAGCAAGTGAATAAATATTGATTAGAGTGGTTAGAAATTATATTTGACTGAAGACAAAATGGCTTACCTGACCCATGACCGTTAGTTCAGGCTGTGATGCATGGCGGAGCGTGTTATTCAAGCATGTTATGTGGAAACCACACAGTATAAACTTCATTGATCGTGTGCGTACTACATGTCTGCGTATATGTCTCTATTAGTCCACTTACAGTAATAAAACATGTCTTGCAAACCTATGGATTTATACATACAAAGAAAAAATAATGAAAACATAATGTCAATATGCCTAGAGATTGCAGTATTTTTACAAGGAGTCCAAGTGAATTAATTTATTGCAGCATTATCATTATTATAGAAGGTAGTATTTGTTCCTGAAAAAATGTATTTGTATGGGGACATACATACTGTAGTCATAACAATGTCACACTCATTGGGCTGGCAGTGACTCAGGGATAGAGTCATCAGACTGGTAACCACAAGGTTGCCAGTTCAAACCCAGGTCCCCCCTGGGTGTCGACGTGTCCCTGAGCAGGACACCCTAATTGCTCCCGATGTGCTAGTCAGTACCTTGCATGGTTTCTTTCGCCATTGGTGTTTGAATCTGTAAATGGGATCTACAATCTATGTAAAGCGCCTTGGATAAAGGCACTATATAAATGCACCATTTACCACCTACACTCAGTGACTAATGTGGCCACTTCAAGCATCTTTTCAATCAGAATGTACCAGGTAAAAAGTAAATATTGGACGGACGGATCTAAATATTATTATTACTGAATCTTCAGAGTCTCCAGCAACATTGGTATTATTATTATTAACTTCAGCATTGTCATCAGTGTCTACCACTGCCAAGGCGTGTTTTGAATCCAGTCTTGTCACAGAGAAATAATGAGAACAACCCTGAATGCAGTGTCGCTGTTTTTGCTTGAGTCTCAGGGCGTTTAATGGCAGACGCGGCTTCTTAGATTTGGTTGGGTGTGTTGACATATTGCATGTCTGGAGCGACAAAAAATGCTTTTGATTGGTTAATACGAGGTCTCGTTTGCTCATATCCTGTGCCAGTTGTCATTTTGATTGGCCAATAAAGGAAATGATGAGATTTTATCCTGCCAAGATTGCCTCTCATTCCAACGAGGATTGAAAGATGAGACGGCAATGGTGATGCGCGTGCCTATGGGTGTGTGTGTGTGTGTGTGTGTGTGTGTGTGTGTGTGTGTGTGTGTGTGTGTGTGTGTGTGTGTGTGTGTGTGTGTGTGTGTGTGTGTGTGTGCAACTGTGCATACTGTATGTGTGCACATCTGCGCGTAGGTGTGTGAGATATAGATAGATGTATTTTCTGAGATCTCCCGTCATTGTCATCATCCAATAGTTATAAAAACATGACATTATGATGATTGAAACATATTGCACCATGTGTAGGAGGAAGCCACATGTAATGCTCACACGTGCACGTGCGTGTGTGCGTGCAGCGCTCACGGACAGCCAATTACAAGTGCAGCCTGCCTTGGGGGGAGGATGGATGGTGGAGGTGGGTGGAGGAGGAGAGAGAGAGAGTGTAGCAGGTCATGGTTGAGCAAACTTGATGCCCATAACAGCCATCTCCCAATTCTCCTCCCATTGTTCATTCTTTTTCTTTGCGGGCACTGCACTGGGCAGCCTGTTCCGTGCTGTGTACAGAAGTAGCCAAGTCTTTGATGCACATCCTCTCATGCCTGGCTGTTGATGTCTCTTGTTCTGTTCTGTCTCCCTGCATGGCCCCCTCGCGCCGTGCGTGTGATTCATATTTGACCACATCATCGCACACTCCACTTCCTTTTCGGTTTGGCCTTTTTTGCAGGTTTCTGTGCATTTTCAGCTTGCAATAGCGTTTTTATAACATTATGTTTCACGCCTCCTCGATCTCTTTTCGGGGCTGGTTGACAAGGGAAGCAGGTGACCTGCCATGTGCACAGAATGGTTTCCTCCAGTCAGCTCGTGCAGTCACTTCTGGAAAAGAGCACACACACACACACACACACACACACACAATGCCACATGCCCTCATCCTTTTGACAGCATCTCAGTGTCTCCTCTCAGCACTAGGTTGTTAGCCTGGCTCCAGCTAATGAATAGCTAGCCACGGCCATTAAAAATATGTTCCGGGCGATGTAGGTCTGGTAACTGTCATGTTTGTTGAAAATCTTGATAAGCACTGTTTCAGCTCAATGACGTCACACACAAAAATGGCGGCCCCTGCTGCGGTAAGTTGCAACTCTATCGATCTAAATCGCCCTATGACAAAATAGTTTCTTTACATAAATGAGAGATTTTAGGAATATCATCATCCGACATATTTTACATCCGACATATTTTGTTTACATGCTAGTAGCGCTCTTCGGAGTGCATCTGCTTGGCCCAGCGTCCTACCCACAACTCAACCTCACAGGAAGCCAAGGATTATTTTTAACCTGCCACAGGTTAGTTTTGAGAGAGAAAGAGTTCATTTCCCAGAGGTTGAGCATGCTTTTCCGATGTTCCATTGGACCGACATGCGGAAATCGATCAGATGTCCTTGACATGAGAACATGCAATCATTTTTGGGGGAATCGGCTTCAGTCGTATACTCCTAGCCTGGCTAGTGTCAGAATCAGCTTTACCAGATCACTGGTGCTCAGTGGTGCAGAAGTGGTCAAGAATTGGTTGTGGTTAAGATAGATAGAGTGATAGATGTATGTATACAGTGTAACAGAGGGGAAGGAGACAGTATACATTGGTTGATGGGCCCAACACTGAATCCATGGTTATCTCTGATTGCAAAAACCCATAGAGCCGTGCAAGTACAGTATGTGCACTGTAAGCATGCACCTGTTTGCAGTGCTTGTTTGTCTGCGAGCATCGTTCTACAGTGCATGAAGAGAGTGGTGCATTGCCACAGGGCTTTATCTCTGCGCGGCCATCATCGCTGCCTCAGCTGTCAGTCTTTTTGCACACTGTTATTTACGCTGTCCCCCAAAGCGTAGCTCACAGTTGCCAGGCTATTATGCAAGGCATTCCAGCCCATGTTCGACAACTGAAATATTACACCACCCATCACAGGGGCCAGCGCAGCAACAGCGCCGCATCGCACTGAGAAGAGAGATGGAGGAGAGAGAGGTGTGTGCAGCCCAGTGGGGGGGGGGGGGGGGGGTCGCATTGTGATGTGTTGAGCTCTGCTACTTCAGACTAATTCAGTCTAATCGACCCACAGGTGTGGTTATAATGCTCAATGCCATCCTGTGTTTACTTTCTTGCTGAAAGCTAAAAGCATTTGAGTGAAAAGGCCCGATTGAAACAGTCCACTTGACTTCATAGCGATGAATGGATCGGAATGGATCAATAACCTTTAAAGCACTGGTTAGACTACGCACGGTTATTTGCTATAGAGCTGTTCGACAGACTCGAGAGAACGTATTGTGTGATAGTGGTGTCATCAGAAATGTCAATGGATCAATGTGTGTTATAAAAGAAATATGTTGGCAGAAAGGCGACCCATTCATACAGATGCACTGTCCTTGTGGCATCCATGACAGTGAGATGGTGACTGCGGCAGTTTGTTGGGAACAAAAAAAAAGAAAAAAGAAGGGGGAAGAGAAGGGGAGGGGGTGGGGGAAAGAAAAGAAAAGTTTAGACAGGCCCAGTCATAAAGAAGATGACAGAGAGAGACAGACAGCGAAACCGACAGGTAGACGCACAGGCAAGAGCTCCGGGAGCTCCTAAGTGACAGCTTGGGAAAGAAATGAGTGACTTGAGTGCATTGTAGCATTCATGTTCTCAGCTGTCAATGAACCCCCCCCCCTCCAGAGATTTGGTTGGAACGACAAAAGATGATATCGCTAGATGGTGGAGAATGTAGAGGAGAAGAGTGTGTCTGGCGTTTTCATTCTGGGTCGGGTTAAACTGTATATACCATTATTCTGTTTGTTAACACTAACAAACGAGTGTGTGTGTGTGTGTGTGTGTGTGTGTGTGTGTGTGTGTGTGTGTGTGTGTGTGTGTGTGTGTGTGTGTGTGTGTGTGTGTGTGTGTGTGTGTGTGTGTGTGTGTGTGTGTGTGTGTGTGTGTGTGTGTGTGTGTGTGTGTGTTTGTGTGTGTGTGTGTGTGTGTGTGTGTGTGTGTGTGTGTGTAAAACCGCCTATTATCTTCAGGTGATATCATCCACTCATCATATTGTTGTATCAATTATCTACAGGTGTGTGCAATCATTTCAAGAGACACTTCATCAGTTTGGAAATGAAAAAATAGATGTTTTATATTAAGCTTCAATGAACACTTCTTCATGTGTCAAATAATGCCTTTGCGTTTCTAATTTGCATTAATCAGTGTTCTAACCATTACCATTGTAATTCTAGGTAAAATATCCAGGTAAAAATGTTAATTGAAATACCTGTTTGATTGTCAAAGGGAGATTTCACTCTTGGAAGAAACTGCAGTCACACAACGTTAAAGCTACACTAGTATAGGCTACTTCTATCTGTCTAATACTAATGTGTTGCGAGGCGACACATTGTGAACCTTTATAGAATGGACCATTTGAAAACTTGTGAAATGGCAAATGGAGGCATTCTGCATAGTGAGTAGCCTACTTTCTACTTTCTATTTGTATGTAAATATCATGATAAGGCATTGTGAGACTAAACCATCAACATCAATGATTAAAATAAAATAAATGTGTTGCAGAATACAAATGCTGTGTACTGATCAAGTACATTTGTTATAATGCTTGCATGTATATACTATTACTCAAGTTAAAGGTATATAAAGTGATTTGACTTTATTTATTTATTTATTACTTGCATGAGTGGAGTTGGCGCAATTAAGACAATTGGTGCACAGTGCTCAATGTTTGGTCCCTCAGGGTACTCCGAGGGATGATGTAATGGTGGCGTAAGGGAGAGACCTTTATAACGAATGGCCTACTTGCGCGCAATGTGCAGGTTTGCACACTACAGAGTGCTGATCTAGTTTATTTTTATTTTTATTCTTTTTTTTGTGATAATCTTCCCCTCTGTCCCCAGTGAGCCTCTGGGGTAAAAAATAGTTTCAGTTTGGGCTGTGACATCAGCCTTTTACTTGTAACAGAGTATTTCTACATTGCAGTATTGACACTTTTACTTAAATAAAACGTGCATACTTTTTCCACCACTGACCTCTGTAGAAGCTACAGTATAGGCCTACAAGTCCATGGAGCTCATAATACGTCTTCATCCACCTAGGGAATTGTTGTTGTTGTTGTTGTTGTTGTTGTTGTGCCTTCCTCACGTGCTCAAGGTCGGTTTGTAAGTGATGTGGGTCTGGACGGCGCAGAGGAAAGGTCACTGACCCTCTCCACTATGTAGATGGGAGGAGGACTAGTGCTCTCTTATGGGTCTTGTAAACCTTGAGAACCAGGTGGAAAAGCCAAGGTTTTAACCCAACAACAAATGCGGTGAAGAGATTGAATCAAAAAAAGATTTAAAATGTATCGCAGAAGTCTATCAAAGAACATGATCTCTCAGAGAAAGAGTGCTCTGCGGACTCAATCATAGCTGGAGCTCTCATCTAGTTGCCTTATTGACTGACTATACCTCATGCTATACACAAGCTTCGCCAGCTCACCGAACAGCTGCAGAACTCCCACAATAAATGTTAGATTAACAACTTGTTTTTGTCGTTTTGTCCAGTTGTTCTGAGTGTCGAATGTTTAATGGACCACGGTGGAAACAAGCCTCTGGCTTTTTTTCTGCCATCCATTTTGGTGAGTTCTAAACTCCTGCTGCTTTTTACCTCCAATACCAAGAATATTTTCACATTTATATAAATTGGTGGGAGATTAATCGGCCCAAAGTAACAACTTGGGAATAAAATGAGTTGAGGCATCTCAAGGGGTTTATCCTTTCAATGAAGGCATATACTGTATATCTGCAAGCTTACAAATACACTGCTATAGTAGTTAATTGACTACTTTCAGAATCCAATTGCTTGCTTTTAATTGGTTACTTTCAAACTCTTTTTTGGCCATCCGGACATTAGATTCTGTAACACCAGTGCCCACACGGTAACTGGAAACCTACCTCCACAGGCTTTTCATTGTGTAAGTCTACACATTGGGGGCTATACAGTATCTCAGCTTTTTGTTCAAAATCAGCACAGAGGTAGGTTGACCAGGCAGGTGTATAAGTAAGGGATAATGTATGTCTGAGTGCTCATTATTGATGGATAAATCACAGACAGGCTGATCAACAATCATCAACAATTGACTTTTCAGCCTAACTGACTTGTGTGTTTACATGCATGTCATGTTGGAAAAGGCAATAAATCAAGCAGGGAGCAGCAGCACAGTTGGTGCTCTGAGTGTTTGATTAGGCAGAGGTTTGTTATAGACAGTCATTATCCAGAATGTATTAGACCTCTGGTTTCCGTGATTGACCAATCAGAATTAAGCGTTCAAACAAGCCATTTAATAAAGGACAGTAACTAAATAACAGACATTGAAGAGGAGAACCTCATGTATCGCTTGAGGTATGGCTGTAGGAAAACATTTTCTGGAGGCTGGGGGAGGTATTATTCAAATACTGTAAATTAGAAGCCCATGATATAACATGGCAAGTTTAAAATAAGAATAATAATAGCAGTGTTTTAAGGTAAGTGAAATCTGACTTGGTATAGATACCCAGTTCAGATACCTCAAAATCTAACAATATAAAAGTCTTATTGGTGCTAAGGGCCACTATAGACTAGTATGCTACTATTTGCAGTGTGATTTGCGATTTATTTTGGACTTCGAACTCGAAGTACATCGAAACTGAACATGCAGTGTGAATAACAAAGCTACTTACTATCCACTACAATAGGTTGATGATGTGCTTTTCTCTGTCATCACACTGCTCTATGCGTTGCTTTGTTCTTTCTGTGTTTACTTAACGCAGATGCATTAAGTACTGGTCCTCGGGGACCCAATCATGAATTGCCAACATAGACAGCAGCAAACATGGAGATAATGAGGGGCTAAAGTTAGGCTGGCACATGATGCAGAGAATTACTATTTTTGGGGAGCGGGTAGGTGATAGATCCCATGAGAAAATGCTGCCATGCATACAATGTGCCATGGCTCATTCACCATTGTTATTACTATTTGTTATTATCTCTATACTTTTTCCCACTTTTCTTAAAGTGCCTTTTTTGTGGAGTCACCAGAAATAAAAGTCTTGAAATTGTGTTTTCTTTTTTATATATACTGTGTAAAAATGAAAGTAATCTACCTTTCCGCGTCATATACGTCCTCTGGAGCTGCAAGATAAGCTTTCGCAATAGTAGCAAAAAGAAAAAGAGAAAAAGAAAATCACCAAAAATAAATAAAGCAGACTAAATTGACAGAAATCTCTGTTTGATCCACCATTCTGCATGCTTGAATATTAGCTGGAGCAGTACATCAGTTGTGCAGAATAAATCTACATTTTCCAGTTTCTGAGAGGGAAGAAAAACACTTGACCTTGATCATTATTTACTGTATTCATCAGGGGCGGATGTAACATTTCCCAGTTGGGGGGGCGAAGCGCCACACGCGATGAAGCCGCACCCATACCATTTTTGGTTACAGGACCTATATTAGGCAAGTAATTAAGTAAAGCATCAATAATGACATCGTTGTTGAAGTTGCAACAGACACGCAGAATGCATAAAGCTAAAGGTCTGACTCAGAGAGTTTTCTGTTTTCAATGATGAAATGCTGTTGGTTTAGTGGTGCCGCAGCTGTAGTTAGTTAGTAGCAGTAGTATTGTTTCAAATCATTTTAAATATAAGCAATTTGAAATATCTTGGGTTGTTTTGCATGCCATTGTGTTTGGTGGGGCGGTTAGGGCATTTAGGGGGGCATTGCCCCCCCCATGCCCATGCATGATCCGCCCCTGGTATTCATTCAGTGGTGTGACTGGAATCATGTTGTACATTTGCATAAATGGCCAGCAGGCAGGACACATCAGGTACATGTCATACAGTGTATTGCAAGTACTGGAAATTGTGCAATCGATTATTTAGTAAAGCTAAAGCTGTCTATGATGTCAATATATCAAATAATGGCTTTCCCAGGCTGGGTAATGCCGTAAGCCGGATACAATTTGCATGTACCGTATGTGCATGCATGTGAGTGCTCATGATAATTATGTTTGTGCGTGCATGCATGCATGCTACAGTATGTGCTCTATGACCGAACATCTCAAAGTGAAGTCTGGGGATCCAGGTGTCCTGGATCCACTGAAACCTCCCTTAAAGGGAGGTTTCTGTTGATTCCCAGCAAAATGATTGAGGAGCATTTTAATATCACTAATACTGGTGATACCACCCTGAAACAACAAAGCTTCTTATTCTTAATATGGCACAGTTGGCACAGTTGCGAAGCAGGAGTTAAACTATTAATCTGGTGGTGTCAGTGAGTGAGGTCTGATGTGGTGTTGCTGGCTGACCCTATACTGTATGTGCATTGTGCAGGTATGTCTGGTATGTCAAACCATGTGTGGCTATCCAGGGTTTGATGAGGTCAGGGTCGTAATCTGGAGATCCATGTGTTGTACCAACTTGGTTCGTTTGCATGTGTGACTCACGTCACAGCAAACACACTGGTTATTATGAGAATGTCACAATATGGCCATATATTGACATTTTACTATAATATTGGCTTAATACTGATGAAATCATGGCCATAACAATATTGTGGCGTTAGAGCCAATTTATCTCATCTATTAGTTTGCACTTTTGCTGTCCCCCGCTGTTTGGGCAGTGAACTTCCTTAGGCCTTCACTTTTCAAGGCAGGATGGAACCTCTTGATTAGGGAAGAGGGACAGGGGGAAATGTTTGGACACGCACACGTGTGAATGAGGATGGCAGGAAACAGTTTGTGACCACAACAAGTAAAACAATAGAAAGGAAGAAATAAGAAGAAAATAAGAAGAGAACCGTTTTTGTTTATTTTGTTTGTTTTGTTTTATAAACAACGGCACTGGAAATATGGATATATGGACCTTTGAATTGTGCATCTCAACTACACCGTCCCCATGGTGACTTGAATCAAGGTAGACAAGTCTCTGTAACATGTGGTGTCGTCTGGGAATGTCCACACAAATGAACACACAAAAGTACACACTTGATATGTACAAAGCACTATTGCACTAATGTAAAGGCTTGGAGCTTTTAGACTTCAGTGTGAATAGATGTGACCATAATGTAGTAGAATCTGCAGCATTTATTCACCAAAATAACTCTGCACTGGACATATTGCAAAGCAACTGAGACCCAGAGGTAGCATTACACTGTGTACCTACCGCTTAGCAAATCCATCGTACCCAACCATGCATGTGTCTTTTGCTTCCCATTGTTGTATTTTTGGGGCCTGTTTTCTTCCGGATAAGTCATATTTTAATGTTTTCTTTTCTACTTACCAGGCTGATAAGACCTTAAAACATGACTTGCCCTCTCTAAGTAAACTACACGCCTAAAGAGCTTTATATTTCTTTCATAAAAAGAGTCTCTCCACTAGAAACTGCTCCTGTCGCAATTTGATATCTATAGCTCATATGCCATTGATTTGTCGGGTAACACGTGTTCTCTTATAGCCTTGCAAACAGTCTATTTGGCTTGGCGTGCCACAGCTATTGATTTTGATGAAGACTTTTACTGTAGACAGCCTATTACAAATTCTCATTTGACTTTATAATGCACTGTGACCATCTCCTGCTGTGTGTGCTGTTCACTCATTAAATGAACATGAGCCATATCAGACAGCTTGGCCACGCGGTCAACAAGTTATCCGCCTTCCAGCCCCGGTGGGGGGTTCCATGTACACACACACACACACACACACACACACACACACACACACACACACACACACACACACACACACACACACACACACACACACACACACACACACACACACACACACACACATGAACTGACATGAATGCATGCGTCATATGCCTCACCCCCCCCCCAATACGAATTCTCTCATGCGTGTGCCATAAAAGCATACATTAGTAGCCTAACAACATTATAAATAGGATAACACTATGATTACTGTAGACCAGTGCAGAGTAGGGTTCTGTGTGAGTAGCATGTGTGAGATCATATCCCACTGTGCTGATGAAAATACAGTGTGTGACAACAACATACTGTGTGACATCAAGGGTATAGCCAGTGTGTTAGGGACAGTGTTGGGGAAGTTACTTTTAAAAAGTAAGGGCATTATAGTTATAGTTACTTCCCTAAAAAAGTAACTAGTTACTTTATTCCTTACTAAATTATGAAAGTAAGGGCGTTACTTTACTTTACTTTACTTTTTTTTAAAAACATACAAAAAAGGGGTGTTTTTCTGTAGTATTTGTGCTTACAAGTTTAAAGTGAAATTCTTCCCATTTTCAACATTTTACTGACATTAATATGCCTTAGAGATGTTGCGTGGACAAGACAAAGATCTCCCCATTCTGTGTTTACTAGAAATGGAGGTTGTGTTTCGCATGTTAATGATTTTTCTTTTAGGACCTTTTTTTAAAAACTGGTTGGAATTCCCCTTTAATTTCTTTGCTGAGGACAATGCTTGCTGTCTACACTTCACTTCAATGTTTTTGTTTTCGTCCACGTCCTATACCACAGTCGTTTTCAACCTTTTTCATACCAGGGCCCATTGTTTATTCTGCATTTAGCCACGGACCACCATTTGAGAACATTTTGGCCTCACAGACCCCAAAACTAAAGATCTATTTTCTTTTTTCCACAATATCAGGCTGGATTTAAAAAAACAAAACAGTCGAACATACAGATATAAAGAACCATCAAACTTCTACATTCTCTACTTGTGTAGACTTGGGCTAATTCAGATTCTCAAAGAATTGCATCTGGTTAACCAACTTTCCATCATTTAGTGTGAGGACCACCTGGAATCCTCCCCGGACCACCTGTTGAAAACCCCTGCTTTACCAGCAAGAATGTAAAATAGTGTTAATATTTCCGCGCTGCAAAGGCTCCGGTCACGCTGTCGTCCTCGTATCATTGCGTCTGAGAGCGTATTTTACCGCAGCTCAAATGCTAGTGTGTGTGCGCAGCAACACTCCTGGTTGTGTCTGTTTCCTTACAAGAGGCCAGAGCCTTTAGTTACACGAAAACCCAGTTCACTTCATGGCGCCACTTCAATGGCGGCTCATCTATATACACTTCTATTGAATTGGGACAACCGAGGTTACCGGATGCATCTAAGTCTATGGGATCATAAGCATTTTTTTCGGCCCCTCAATGTCACAGCTGTTCTACTAGATGGCTCTGCTCTGCTCAACGAATAAGACTGGCTCTGATTGGCTTATACTTATCACGTGACACACAGATATATTAAAACTAGATCAGGCATCCGGAGGAAACAATGCAAGTGGACGAAGGGAACTTTCCTTCGGTGCCTTCTCTATTCAATATACTGTACTCTATGTTAGACTGTGAAGAAGCGAGCTGAAGAAGACAGACAGCACACAGTGCAGCGAGTCCTGCCGCCGCCGTGAAGTAATGATAGTAACGATGGTACACTAATCATAATGCCGTTAGGAATTTGAGAAATGTAAGGAGTTACGTTAGAAGTTACTGAAAAAAGTAATCCCTTACTGTAAGGGCGTTACTTGTAAGGGCGTTATTCACAACACTGGTTAGGGACGATGCAGCAGTCCACTACTGTGTGTGTGTGTGTGTGTGTGTGTGTGTGTGTGTGTGTGTGTGTGTGTGTGTGTGTGTGTGTGTGTGTGTGTGTGTGTGTGTGTGAGGAAGGTTTGCCAAAAGGTTTGATAAAAGGTTAGCATTATTTATCTGTCGCCTCTCATTCTATATGGCAAGGCTCTGTAGCAGGCTGTTTGTCCAGATCTAATCTCACTACATTTTTTGTGTACACTTCCAGAAGGCATAGTGAAAATGTGCTCTGTATATCTGTGAGGTATTTGTACTCCAGATCCTAGTACTTTTACTTTCAACTCCACTACATATCACCAGCAACTCTTGTACTATATTACTACACTACATTTATTTTAAAACTTTAACTTTGTTCAATTAAGTGTAGTCCAGACTCCAGTCCCATCCCTGAAGTTTTTATATTAGACATATTGCATGGCTCAAGGACATCAAAGCCTGCGATGAGTGAGGGACTTAAGACTATGATGCACCATTGCAGGATTACAAATACCCTATTGTAACTTGAGTCATTGCAGGAAATACAAATGCATTATTGCGATGCGAGTGATATTCACCAGCTAAATCTTATTAAGGCTGTCAAAAGTTAATGGTATTAAGGAGGAGGGAAAGAGATTTGACTAAAAATTTGCCTATACCTTTTCCTACCATACTATACCTAAGCTGTGTTTAATCTGATTTTAATCATTCACCAGCACTACTTATTATGGACACACTTGTCAGGGATGCAAATGCACACACAATCTCCACACAAACATAGCCAATTAGGTTCAGCAGTTTATCTGCAGCGCTCTATCTGTCTCAGAGGTGGGAACAGAACAAGCCTGCTCCTGTTGACAGGGCTTCACCTGAGTGCATTTGCATGCAACCTCCTTACTCCCTACTCTCAACCTTAGCCCTCAACGCTTTCTGACAGACATACTAGGGGCTGAAACATGCATACCCAGCAAGCACAACCGCACAGTATAGTCACTTTGAGTTGCAGGCGCCACACAAAGCCAGCATGGGTGAACATGTACTGTATGTCGGACATTACTGTTACTAAACCTAACCCTACCCCAAACCTAAATATAACCGTACGTATGATGCAAGGCATGTGGATGAACATGTAGTCTGTGTCAAATATTGCTATTACTAGCAATATTTGACACAGCCTAGCTATACCTAGCTACCCCAAACCCCAAACATAACTGCAACCATGTCGCAAAAGGTTGTTTGCAGTGTTGGGGCATGCTACAGGTACGAGCAGTTCATTTGAATATTGTCATATAGTCTACTTCATTATTATAACATACTAAAGTCATGTAAAATAAGGAAGAAAACACTCCCAGTAAAGGCAAAACACCACCCAGTAGGGGAGGGGTTGAGGATTCCATCCCCTCCCATATACAGTATACAGTATCTCCTCATCCCCTTCCATATACTGTATCTACAGATATACAATATATTCCATCCCCTCCCATAGTATCTTCACATATTTTATATAATCTTCCCCTCCCATATATCTTAGAGATAGGTCTAAGGGTTGATTTGACCCAACATCCCCTCCTCCACCCTCCTCCTGTTTTCCCCCTCCTTCCATTGATCTGTATTAGAGAGAAATGTTACTGGATCGGGAGAAGAAAGGACCCCTAAAAGAGTTGGGAGAGCCTGTGTGGTTATAGGCCTTCAAGGATAACACTCAAAATAGTTATATTAACACATGGATTTTCTCTGCACAGCAAGAGCCAGTAAGTAAATTATTTCGTTCAGGCTTTTATCCATTTTGAAATAGACTTTCCTTCTGCATGCCCGTGCCCTAAGCTCACTTTCATCTTGACTTTCACCGGAGTGGAAATACGTGTGAATCAGAAAGTTTGAACGACTTTCTTTTTATTTTACCATGGCCACTGTGTGGTGCACCATCATCCAGCAGAGACCGATGTATACTCACAGTATTATATGCTATATGCTATCTCATATTTGTCAAGAATCAAAATCAAGTTCATCATCGCTGGTTTAAAGTTTGCAAGTGGGTGAAGTTTGTTGTGTGAGCTCCACCGTTCTTGTTTCTGTTTTACAGAAAATAGAGGGCCAGGAGGAAAAGAAATAACAGAAAATATGAGCAGATATTACTAAACAGGGTTAAGCATAAAAACAGGGAGAGAAAAGTTAAGAAGCAAATGAAAAACAACAACACTTTTGATTGATTGCTCGATCAATATGCCTTATTCCCACGTTTATATAATATACTGACAGTTCATCCCTTCGGTTGCTCTCGACTGAAGCAGACCTCATCACTGAAACATGACCACGGTTGTTTCTGTTTAGATGTATTCTCCATTCTCATTTCCTGCTTATGTAGGTCATGTCTGGAAGGAAACAATTAGATGAGCTGTCACCCTAAGCCATCTCTAGTCTCTATAGTAACCATGTCTCTTTGATTTTTTTTAGGAAGGGGATGGGGGAATTCGGAGGAAGAGACAGGTGGGCGAGAAAGGCATGTTGCCACTGACGGTGAACGTAAAGGGTATATATTGCCATGTTGACGGACAGAAGTGCCAACAGTTTGAGGCCAGGGGAGGGATTCTGTGCAAAGGGGGAGCAGAGCTCAGGTCAGCTATAGCATTTTGTCAAAAGATCTGACAAAACAGAGAGAGAGAGAGAGAGAGAGAGAGAGGGAAACTGACAAAAATATTTCTCTGCTGTCTCCTTCACTCCCCTTGCTCTGAATCTGGATCTCCTTTTCTTAACCTTGACATAAAACGTGCCTCATTTTGACAGGGAAACGGTGAATGCGCACTGACACACACACACACACACACACACACACACACACACACACACACACACACACACACACACACACACACACACACACACACACACACACACACACACACACACACACACACACACACACACACCTCTTGTCAGGTCTCCCAGAGGACCTCCTGTCTGTTGAGGAACAGATGAAGGCATAACAAAGGTAAAAAAGGGAAGTAGACTAGAAAGTATTGTCTTTTTTCTTTTTCGTCTGCGTACTGTAAGCGAGTGCACGTGCAGGAGCTCCCCTTCTCCTCGGAGAGAGTCATTACGCTCTTTTCTGTAGAGAAATTGACATTTTGCTGCCCGCACTTGCCATTTTATAGACAGAGACGTGACGTTCTTGTTATCCTGTACGCCTTAATTTTTTTTTTAAGCTCTGCGTTGGCTGGGTGAAGTTAGCTCGACACGCAGCTCTTAACCATTTATGTACTGAACATGTTTTGGTGTTTTAGCTGTTGAAAAATAGCAGATCTACAAGCTCATATCGCGCCACCGAGTGGCGCGATATGAGCTTGTAGTTCTGCTATTTTTGAAAAATTGTGGAAATATGGTGCAAATCTTTGAATACATTATTTCAGAAGCAAATATTTTTAACTCAAATCTTTGCTTCTGGGGGATCCCTAGAACAACATGTTTTTAGATGAGGTTCTGCAGCTAAATAATAGACATTTCTGCCTATGAAATATGTTGAGCATCACTGACACAGGAAGATAGATTTTTCAGAAAAAGTAGAATCTGTCAGAAACTAGTATCAGAAACAGAAGCTAGAAACTAGTCAGAAACTAGAAATCTAGTGTCAGAAACTACAATCAGGTGTCAAATAGAATATTCTTAGATTTGCGCATCATTTTCACAATTTTTCAAAAAATATCAGACCTACAAGCTCATATCGCGGCACTCGGTGGCGTGATATGAGCTTGCAGATCTGATCTTTTTCAATAGCTAAAGTGTAAAATAATGCGTTGAAAGGGTTAAGCACAGTCCCACGCACACACAAACACGCTCTCACCCAGCTCAGCTGCTAACTTTTTGTAGGTCAACCGCTTCAGGGTGGCCCCAACTTATTCTCAGGTAGGAAGGAATTACATATTTCCTGATACACGCTGCCTCATTAGTCAAAGAACAAAAAGATCACATTCTCGTGTACTGTGGGTTTCTAATTAAAGGCAATAGCTTGTTCTCTTCTCATACCTATTCATGACTAAAATAGAGATTGGTTGAAGAACGATAGTGTGGTGGTGGGGGGTGGGGGGGGGGGGGGGGGGTCTCCAAAGTACAAAGTGGAGTCGTGTTCTCCCCCAGGTGGTTTGTGTCTGCCCTGGGGCTCCAGCCCACTCATTCTATGAGATTCAGAGGCTTTTCCATAGTTCTCCACAGTACTACTCTTGCTTCTTCCTTAATGCAACGGTATATATGAGAGAGTGAGAGAGATGGAAAGAGAGCTAGAGGGGGGAGAAGCCTTTTTAAAGTTTTTTTTATTTGCTCCATTCACTATTTTGACATTTGGCGCTCCATTTTCCTCACACACTGAACCCCTTATCCCTTAACTTCTTTGCCCTTTTTTACTATTTTCAAAAACATTTTTGGAATAAATCGAGGTGCCAATCTATTGATACTTTGTGAGCTTGTAGATTGGTCATTTTAACTATTGAATAATGTTTTTTAAAAATAGTTTAAAAAGGCAATGAAGTTAAGGGATAAGGGGTTTAGCGGTGACAAAAATCTATGCCTTAATATTTAAGCAGCACCACCCCCTTCCTATACAACCCCAATATACAGTAAGTTCAACCTCTGAGTCAAAACAACACCCATCCTCTGACTCATTATGCCCTATATATACCGACATATATTTTATGGAGCCTTATTCTTTCCCTGATGCTCATTCATTTTTAAAACAATTGTTAAAATAAATGAAAATAAGTTAGCGCCAAAACTGTGTCCAACTCATGCAAGTCGGAGTTTTAGGGTAGGTAAAATGTAGTTTGGAGTATCAGTATGGCATGCTGATATTTCCAGAATTAGAGGCTTGTCATGTATGTAAAGCAGTGTGACCACTGACTAGCTTCTAGTCTACTTTCTTCTAGTTCAGTGGTTTTCAACCAGTGGTCTGGGGACCACCAGTTGTCCTTGAGAGGATTCCAGGTGGTCCCCAGCTAAGTTGTTTAACCAGATGTAACTCTTGAGAACGTAAATATGAAACCAAAAGGACACTTGCGGGTCCATTTGGTTTCATTTTTACACTCTCAAGAGTTAAAATATTCATCATGTGAATTAGCCTCGAGTCTACACAACTAGAAGATTAATGTTCATGGACAGAAGCAAAATAAATCTTTAGTTTTGGGGTCTGTGTGGCGTCAAATGGTGGTCCGTGGCTCAAATGCTGAATGGGCTCTGGGTTCAAAAGGGTTGAAAACCCTTGTTCTAGTTACTTGCATGAGCAGAACAGGCACAAGTAAGACGATCGGTACGCGGTGCTCAGTGCTATTGGCCGGTTTAGGTGATGATGGCGTAATGTGACGTATCTAAAACACGCTTATAGCTAATGTCATTAGTCTTAGTCCGCTCTGCATCCCCCAATCAGACGTTATTGGGGAATGTTTTCAGCTGTTTCCTACAGAAACGGTTGAATTATCTTCTATTTCTATGATTTCCATCTCCGTGTTTGATAAACATCCACCTTATAGACATGTTATTATGATGAGCCATCATTCTCTCAGTTTGTTAGACGATCATATTAATCAGATTAATACAATCAGGTAGTACACAGTCCTGGTAATATAATCATTTTTGTTTAATGACCAAAGCTATTATTGTACATTCTAGAGGAAGTTTCTAAAATGTTCCAATTACAACGTAAATAAATAATCACATTTAATATGTAGCTATAGTAGCACATAAGTACTACTAATCAGAAATGTAATGTATATTTTTTAAACAATAATTATGATGATCTTATGTTGAAGGCAACCAGTCGGCAAGCAGACTTTGTTTTCCATTCACCTTGGTGAAACATGGATATAGGAAATAGGGCATGTCGATTTTCAATTTCTTGTGTTTAATTTGAGTCCATTTTAATTTTCCATCCTTGTAGTAAAAAAAAGCTGACATTGAAATACAAGCCAAATTTTGATTTTGGAAAATGGAAAACTGAACAGATTCTAAAGGGATTTTTATAATTTCGGATACCTTGAGAAATAAGTACTTTATAGAGACTCTAAAAGAAAGTTTTGTGTTGCTATTCCTTTGGAGTAGGCAAATTGATTTAAATCATGCGGTTGTCATTGTAAAGTAAGGTCAGGACTGACTCATGTCTTCCATTATAAGTACAGTGCCTTTAATGACACTGGGATGTGCTGTGAAAGTAGATGTGTGGAAGCTGTTGTGTTTGTGTGATGAGAATGACAAACTGAAGAGAATACGTTCCAAGGCCAAGAGGATATACTGTATACATACTACAGAGTGACGACACGTCACCCCACTGCCCCCGTCTTTAGTTCAGCTTTTGTCAGATCCCTCCGCTTCCGTTTTCAAAGGCAGCACAACAATGCCCCCCATTTTGTTTCTTATTAATAACAGCGAGGCGGGATGACGGTGCAATATTCACACAGTGAAGCAGCTTGGGAAAAAAGGAAAAGAAATGGAGAGAGACAGACCGTTTTCTGTGACACATATACACCATGCAGTGGTTTTATCAAACCCAGGCTCCCTATCCAAACCAAGGCACCTGTGGGGGTAGATTAAACGTGTGCATGTTCATGCGCTACACACGCGTGCATACATGCGCACACGCACACGCGCACACACACACACACACGCACACGCACACACACACACACACACACACACACACACACACACACACACACACACACACACACACACACACACACACACACACACACACACACATACTTTTATGCCAGAATGAGGTGGTTCGGTGTTGGACTGCAGTGGGTGGTACACTGACTGAAGCACAAAGTTGTTTTTGTATAATGGAGACGGAGGGGAAGCTGGTATGGTGTCGGCGTCACCCTCTACAGGGCACCAAATGAGTCAAGCAGGAGAATAAATACACGGTGCCACGACACCGGGCCGATAAAGAAAAGATCCCACTCCATAGCCTTGAGGCTGATGAACAGGTTCTTTCAGTAGAGTCATGCAAAGAAAGAAGTTGGCAGTCTGTTTCCTATGCTGACTTATGTAATGGCTGGCAGATGGTCGGAGGTGATGCTGAGGGAACGTATAGGGTCTGTTTTGGAATCAGGGAACATAGAGATAACGGATCAGAGCTGAGGGAACATACGGTAGGCCTGACCCCAAAGTGGACAGGTCTAAAAATACATGCATGGGTGTTTTATTTAAAGGGGCACCACCATGAATTTAAAATCAAATGTATGTTGCATGTTGCAAAAATACACGGCGGATGGTAAAAAACAGAATCTTGAAAAGTTTAAAATTCATGGTGGAGTCCTAAAATCACACCCGTCAGAAGTGAGGGGCGCTCTTATCGTGAGGATATCGTCTCAACCCTACGGATCAGTGACTATACCGTCCCGCCCCTCTCTGTGCCGCTTGCCTGGAACTGGGCAAAGCTCCAGCGATATCTGGCTCACACAGTAGTCTTTTGAAACGGTACTTCTCTTGGGCTACGTCCATTGTTCCAAATACCCAGGTGACGGCCCACATGTCCATCAGGTGGTGCAATGCTCCTGCTCCGTGTCCTATAGCTGGTGCCCTGGAAGGTGCTTTGCTCCAAAACCCTTCAAGCGCTGCAGGTTTCTCTCCTCTCTATAGTAGTCGTGGCACAACACCTCTGCCAGCAGAGTGTAGTAGAAGGGCAGCCCTGCTGAACCTGTCTCTTGAGATGGTGTGGACTGCCCAGACACTTTAGCTGACCATTCCACCATGACCATTACAGGGCTTCATAGTTCATACCTTTACCGTAGTAAACTGGTGCCTGAGTTGCCTCTGTACTTGGACCGCGTTTTTTAATCTTCAACATTCTCTAGTTGTGTAGACTAGACTTGGGCTAATTCAGATGATAAATATTTTAACTCTTGAGAGTTACGCTTTCAAGAGTTATACCCAGTTAACCATCTGTCCATCATTTAGCTGGGGACCAGCTGGAACTCTCTCAAGGACTACTGGTTGACCACTGATTGAAAACCACTGGTCTACACGAAATCTAGAAATCTATCAAAAATAGCCGTTCTACAAATGCAAAAACAGGTTGTTGTGAGCTTGTTCAAGTGGTTAAAGTGGTTAATATGCTATGCAAAAAAACAGTACATTGTGGTGAGAAATGATCTTTGTGGGTGCCTATATTGTTATTCTTGTAAAGAAGTGGCGCCTGGACGGATCCGTTGAATTTCAGGTACAGCAACACATTTCGCAGTATATCAATTTACAATTTAGGCTTTCTGGCAGACACTCTTATCCAGAGTGACTTACAAAGTCCCTGCTGTGTTGTGGCCTTGGGTTGTTTTGGGGTTATTGTTGAGAAAAAAAAAACTTTTTTTGTTTTCAGCTTTATCCTGTTTAATGAGGTAGGAGCTGGTAGAACAGAGAAATGGAAAAGAAATCAGCCAAGTCTCCAAACAAACGAACACCGAACTGGGGCATAAATTCAGGGTTTTGACAGAATAATGACAAGCTCCTTTTTCCTTTTCTGTTTCCTTTTGAGTGTGTACGTGTTGTGAGCTTATACATCAGCTACTTTCTCCACGCAACACCCAACCATGTAAATCAATAATAAAGAGAGTGAGCCCTTTCTTGTTTTCTTTGGGGAATGCATTAAAAAACAACAACTATCTGCATCTAGACGGCTATTAGGGAAGCAGACCGGGCATCTATAGGCAGCTGAAGCAGCCTGACAGCACGTCGTGGGTTTGACTCCCGAACTCCGACAAGCTTTGTCCGAGAGAACATGCCCGCCGGTATGTTCTTGGGCACATCTATACCCTTTCCATTTGAAAACTGCACCCTGTGACACGGCCATTGAACCGGAAGTATTAGCTACAGTTTAAATGTTTGAAACTATGCATTTGTCTCCTCCGTCACCTGGGTCAGGCGAATGGTATGCCATTGGCATACCATTACCATAGCGTAGTATTTCAAATAATTTTTGGCTCTTAATCTTTTGGCGTTGTTTGCATGCCATCATGTTTGGTGATGCAGTCAGGGCATTTAGGGGGGCATTGCCCCCCCATGCTCATGCGTAGATCCGGCCCTGCCACCCACATTGAGTCCTGCATGGTATCGATCACCATTTCACTCCCTCTCTCCTCTCCATCGTTGCTGCTGGCTTTGTGCTGTCTCCCTTCCTCTCCAGCCTAGAGAGTCTTCCCTTTGTTATCTTTTTACACGCCACAATATCTGCCAGATCGTTAATTCTGTTAGTTATAGATGCCATCGAGAAAATAAGCCCCTGCGCGGCCCGTTCAGATGACGCAAGAGAGCGGACACTCTGGCAATCCATCTATTTCAATTTGGGTATTGAAATGAGAGCTGGGGAAAATCAATACACCTCGCTGCGAGAGTATAAAGCCACACAACAAGAAGTAATGGGCGCCTGTCAAACGCATAATTCAAGCAATTACGTGTGTTAACATATTCATACCTCCAGCTGGCAGGTTTTTATTTCTTTATTTTTTTACACATACAGTACTGTGTGCACTGAATGGCAAAAAGGTTAAATCGAACAGCCATTTGTTTAATGGTTTTTGGTGGGTTTGATCTTTATTTATTGTTTTCGCGTATTCACACATTGCATAGTGTATAGAAGTAACTTTTTTTAATCCAGACAGATGCCGGTGAAACAGGGACACCATTCACATTGATTCCTCCAGCCATGTGCCTTAGATCTAATACATATGCGTCAGCCTTTTACCGGTGTGCGAGAACTGAATGTAGTCACTTTAAAGTCAAAAATCAGGTTTCATTGTGACACAAGTCAGTCTCTTTGAAAGGGTTGAAACAGGAGGCGTGAGTTGAAAACAGCAGAGAGGACAGCTAGGGAGGAGGAGGAGGAGGAGGAGGAGGAAAGACATTGATTTTCCTGTAGATCTCACCATCAGGGATAAAGGGGAGATATCGACTGTCTTCTCTCAGTGATCTGCCTCCCTCCCATACACACCTGACATACGGCACCACCTGAGAGCAGTGCTAGAAGGGGGAAAAAGTACTCCCATTTTATTTCTTCAAGCAAAAGTATCAATAATGCAATGTAGAAGTAATTACAGTACAAGTAAAAGTCCAGAATTTAAATTCATTACCTGAGTAAAAGCATAAATGCAATTCAAGGTTTCAAAATGTACCTAAAGTACCAAAAGCAGAAAATGTCTTGTTTCATAATTTTATCCAATGCGTTTTACATATTTGTGCAATACATTCACATAATATGTGAATGTATTGCACAAATATGTATGTATTGCATATCTAATATTATTGTATTGCATATCTAATATATTAGATATGCAATACATTCACACTGATGGCATACATAATGCTCAGGGACTCATCAACACTAACTCTGGTTCGAACCGGAACCTTGCATTTGGCCCCACAGCCAAATATAGGGCTGAAGGTGTTAAAGCATTGTTTGTAATAATAATCATCAAAATCTACATAGCAACTAGTAGTAGCTAAAGTTTTGCAAGCTGAGTAAAAGTATATTGTTTGGATCTATGATGTCGTGGGTTAAAGTATTAGACATTGGAATGCACAAATGCCTCATGCGCTTAAGGATGGTACAGACAGACAGACAGAGCTATAGGTCAAGTATGAGAGAAAAAGGTTTATATCTCACTAAGTGCATTTCAAAAGAATCCAATCGTTACTTTGCAGACAAACTGAAACTTTTATTTAAGATGCTCGGCTACACCATCAGCTCAGCTCAACTTTTTTTTTTATAATTCACATTAATCATTAAGACCGATCCTGAAACCTTTGACCTCAATTTAGTTTCAGATCTTCTCCATCTCTGTTGCACTGTAGTTTCCAGTAATTACAGCCTGTGGGAGCTGGGGAAAAATAAAATAATAATCATCACACAATCAAACATTTCATCCCCATCCATCTGTCCACATGTCCAAGGTGGATGGACTGCCCATTGATCTTGGCGTATTGATTCAGACCTTTAGTTATATGAACCTATCAAGTACTTCTGCCGTGGTAAGATGAATCAAAGAGGGCTTTGATTTCCAGGGGTGTTGTGTGGAAGCTCGCCTCTGGAAACAAACAGTCTATGTATACCTGACATCTATTATCTACCTGTAACATCCTCTCTTAATTATGCATTGCTTTGTACCAGAGAGATTCAATAATACAACATTTCTTTTCATGATGCGTGATGTGAGGAACAATAGACGGTGTCTCAATCAAAGCACATTCAGCCTGAAGCTGTCAAAGTGAAATGCCCCCATATGCAGCCGGCTGTCTCTTTCTATATTTTGGCTGATTTGTACTTGATTGTGCATTGTGTTGCACGCTGAAAGGAGCTAGATCTCAAAATCTCAAAATGCATTTGATTGAATATGTAACCCGATGATACTGGCAAAATAGAATGTCATGTGTAATAGCTAGGGTTTAAGCAAGGGATAGGGTTTCTAAAGTATTTACACATGCAACTGAGGGTGTAAACCTGCAAGATTCAAGTTTTAAGAAGATGTGTTCATCAATTATGTTCATCATCAAAATCAATCATCAATCAGTCAATCAAATAGGAACAAGTGGTCAAGCATAGAGACTATATTCACACATATTGCGGATTTGGTCATATGTAGCCTAGAGTCCTTGGCTGTTGGGAATCTCATGATCTTTGCATCCTCACAAACAATTTGTTCTAGTCCATTTTTGCTCCACCCAAGTTCCTCTGATTACTACAAAGCTGGAAGAGAGATTCTTATTCTTACATACGTCTTACGTATTTCATGAGCATACAAATGCCCGGTTGTCATTATAACAAAGATTTTCTTTTTTTTTTTTGTTTGTTCATTCAGCTGTCAAATTGATCTGCATAAATAAAATAGTAAGCAAACAAAAATGTAGAGTTGTAGCCCAGTGCCAATTGTATGTAGGGTGTTACATGCCTCCAAATATGCCTGATTCACCGCTGTAACCTACGGAGTCAATAACTCAATATGAATGTCATCGACTCCAAAGGTCCGAGTGCGATACTATGCCCTTAAGTTACTATAAACGATGATTGCAGGCAGCAAGAATGATCACTTCTTAATTAAACATGAATGAATTATTAATTAAATGTAATTGCTTCCCGTACCTAGTCATACACACCATAAAGGTATAAAAAGCAGTGGTCGTGGAGGCGGCGGGGGTCTGGGGGGAATAGAATAGTGTGGAGGAGGGATAATGGAGGAAAGGGGGATAAGAGAGCAAAAATGAGGGATGAGTGGTTGAGTGGATGAGGGATAACGGCTACTTCAGAATTCCCATTCGCATGGGAATTCTGAAGTGAGGTGATTCAGGCCGGATGAGAGAGGAAGCTGATTAGCCTCCCCTCCCTCCCGTCTCTCCCTTCTTTTGGGATCCGGATCAGTCTAGTTGTGGGAGAGAAGAGAAGAGAAGAGGAGACATGAGGAGTCAAGGAACAAAGTGGGGGATGAGGTATAAGGAAAGACAATGGAGGGGTGAGGAGATGAGAGGTGAAGGAAGAACAAGGAGCAAAAGAAAGGAGAGGATTGGAATGGAAATGAGGGTAGAGGCCAGGAAAGTGGAGGACAGGTAAGGAAGAGGGATTTAGCTATTCTTATTGGATGTACCATGCAATCACGCATATGGCTCTTGGGTGTACGTGCACAGTATTACACATACAGGCATATACAGTACATATTCAGTATAACTTAAGCTGATCAGCTTGTTTATGTTCAGTACCCATCATCGACAGGGTTATTTTCGAGAACAATAGACATTCCTTCCAACTCAAAGTTAATGCTTGCGGGTGGAATAGGTTCTATCTCTCTACAGCTCCGTCTCACACCCACTACACCCATCTCTCTGTTTCTCTCTGTGCTTGGTTGATCTTCTCTGACTTCACACAACATAAACCGCTGCCTATGAAGATGACACAAAAAGGGATCTCCACACTGTAACACTGCAACACATCGATCACCTTGTTGTTCATTGCGCGCCTTGCCCGGGGATATTTTGTTGGTGAATTAGGCTTTCATCCCAACACCTCTCTATGTCTCTCTCTGTATTCACACCTTCAACTTTAAGTTTATTATTAGATGGACAAAACTTGTGCTTCCCCAGTGGTGTGCTCTCTGCTATATATTGCAGAGCCCATCTTCTTCGGTATAGTTTTGAGGTTAAGTGTTTTGGTTCTGGCATTGCTCTATAGTCTCTATTCACTATTCAATTTGCCACCCTGTTGCCATCCTGCTTATTCAGTGCAAAATGCCAACCTGGTCGCAGGATATGAATGGTCTGTTAGGTCAATGGTTTTCAACCGGTGGTCCGGGGACCACCAGTGGTCCATGAGAGTGTTCCAGGTGGTCCCCCAGACTAAATGATGGAAAGTTGGTTAACCTGATGTAACTCTTTGAGAGTGCAAAAATGAAACCAAATGGACCCGCAATTTTACACTCTCAAGAGGTAAAATATTCATCATGTGAATTAGCCCAAAATTAGAAGATTGTGTTTTGTTTCCCAAATCCAGTCTGGAATTGTGGATAAAAGCAAAAATAAATCTTTAGTTTTGGGATCTATGGGGTTAAAATGTCACCAAATGGTGCTCCGTGGCTCAAATTCTGAATAAATAGTGGGCCCTGGTATCAAAAAGGTTGAAAACCACTGTGTTAGGTGGTTAGAGTGTAGGCATTTTCAATTCTGCAGGGAGTCCAGCCATGTTGGTGAATATTAGACCCTCAAGCCCAGAAAATATATAATATTGTGGACACACACACACACACACACACACACACACACACACACACACACACACACACACACACACACACACACACACACACACACACACACACACACACACACACACACACACACACACACACACACACACACACAGGCTTGTAAATGCTACATGATGGGGACCCATGAGTGGACACCAACGGTGTGGGGACACCCCTTTCTAGACATGGTACGCCTCTGAAAAAAATCATGTATGCTCAGAAAAACCTCAGGAACCAGAATATCACTTTAAATTAGCAAAATTCAATACTTTTTCTCCCAGACCTGACTCCACGCATCCATCTGGGGACCAACAGATATTCCGCCTTCCTGGGGACACCATAGCACACCTCAGATGGCATACCTCCTGGGGACTCTATCTGATAACACTCGGTCAGATATTGCATCCTCCTGGGGACTCCATCTGATAACACTCGGTCAGATATTGCATCCTCCTGGGGACTCCATCTGATAACACTCGGTCAGATAGTGCATACTTTCTGGGGACAACACTGCACAACAGTTTCAGATATTACTCTTTCTGGGCATCTGTATAGACAGAGCATTTCTGCGCACACATCAGACAGTACAGTTTGTGACCATACCACAATTTCAGGTCTTTCTTTATGGAACACATCCACACCCTTTCAGGTTGTACTGAAATTTATTTTTTCAAAATACAAAACTTTTTCAGAACTTTTTTTGTTAGATCTCAACTGCAACAGCAGCAGAGCACACCAAGCAAATGAGGACTTAAAGTTCCTATAAGCGAGTTTATGGTCAAAATAAGCACATTTGTGGTCAAAATTATAATGACAATCTTTTTTTTTTCATTGTTTTTATGTTTTTCATTTAGTCTTCCTGTATTTGATTATCTCTAAAAAAAAATCTAGGGGCCACAGTAGGCCTCCAAAGAAAATAGTAGTTACTATAGTCATATTGGTTACATTTTTGCTTAAAAATATCACATCACATCACATCACATCACATCAAATCACAGCTACTCAATTGGAGTAACACAGGCAACACAGTTTTGACACCATCACAGAAGATCCGCAAGCTCATATTGCACCAAACTTCACAAGATAGTTGCTTACTACTACCGCAATGTTCTTAGCCACTAATTGCGCTCCTACTGCGTCCACAGCGGCTAATATACCTAAGTAAATTAATTACTCGGACTATCGTGATGTCAAAAAGCTACGGTCCAGACCTAGCACAACTGGGTGCAACTCTACCAGAGCCATAGAGAAAGGCAGAGTTGCACCATACAGAAAGGCAAATAACCCAGAGTTGCGACATCTCTGTTCACTTCCATGGAAAGGTGTAATGGCAGCTGCTCTACATACTTTTATTCAGCATTGGGACAGCTATCTGTGACAAGTCCTCAGGCGACAGCCCAGCTTTAATTCTCTGAAACCACTTAGTCCATGTTGCACGGGCACGGCCGCTGTACCACTTTACTTTAAATAGTTTTGTAGTATGCCTAATAGTATCCATGTTACACGAGCATGGCCGTTGTAAATCACGCTTTACTTTAAGTAGGCCGCTTGCTGTTTTCTGCCCCCTCAATGTCGCAACTCCTCTACTACTGGCCGTAACATCGTCCCCTCCCCTTCCTTCATTCATTGTAGGGCTGAACGATTTTGGGAAAAAATCTAATTGCGATTATTTTGAGCAATATTGCGATTGCGATTAATTTGCGATTATTTTTTAAAAGAGTCCAGTTTCGGTTTAAATCTTTACCATGTCCATTAAAAATGTATTTTAACATTACCAATACCAAAAGACAGTCATTTACTTCTCTGAATAAGGATAAAAGATATGAATTGCTTCCAACAGGCATTATATTTATTTTCCAAGTACATTCTTCACAACACACTGTCTGGAATTGGAAATCAACAGGTGCATGTTCCGTTTCTGAACAACCTGTGGAAGTACAACTTCTTTTCTTACTGAACAAAATATTTTGAAATTTATCAAGAAATATCAGAATAGCCAGGTAGATACTGCAGATCTTCTAAACTCAATAAGACCTGAGGCCGATTCTTTAAGTGTCTTTAAACTGTTTTCTGAAAAACTATTTAGCTTGCCAACATCAACATCCGTATAATAAAAGTAGGCTATTTCTAGATGCTCTGGATTCGCCCATTTATGGACAGGCACCATAAACAGACGCCTATAGTGGAAAGGACCCCACATCATCCCCGCAGCGTGGTGTTATGAATCCCACCGCAGATGTTAGCCATTACTGGCAATCACAGCGTGGGGAGCGTTCCTGGAACTGCGGTGGGGTTCATAATGTCGCTCCCGCAGCCTTTAGCGCTAGTAAAGTTTAAATCATCACTGTTAGGTTTAAAACCAGCTAAAACAGAGGAGATGAATAAACGTGTGTCATGGGACTCGGTATGCAACTGCATGGTAATCAGTGAGCGCTGGATGCATTGCAAGAAAAGACGTTCGCTCGTTGCGATGCGAGAATGTGATTCAATGGACGAGGACGAGTAAACGGTACGGGTTTCTATGGCAACGGAATATACACATACAACCAAGGCTGCACGTGGACGCTGTCACTGGATAGGGGTGAGTGATGTACGTACTCGTAAATAAATAGCGGCGTTCACGGCGCGTTGCAGTGTCGCAAGGCGATTAAATAATGCAGAAGGATGCGGACGGATCAACAATGTGCGTGTGCAGATTTCGGGTGGGAAAAAAGCTCATCCGCTGATCTCTAATAGAAACATTAAAAATCGAAAAATCGCGGCCCTTGCGATTCACAAATCGCATTTTTTCAAATCGCGATTTCGGTTTAAAAACGATTAATCGTTCAGCCTTAATTCATTGTAGCCGCAAGCTGACCAATTTTGTTTTCCGTGGAGTTGGACTAGAAAGCGACCATCACTTTCGATCGTCGCGGGCTCGCGGACCTGAGTTTTATTTTTCTACGATGGTGCGGGATAGTCCTGTGCTTACAGCGAGACCTATGCACCGTCAGACGCATGACCGCGCCAGGATTTATTGTCGAGCGGTGAAAGTGTGTGTTTTTGTGTAGGAGATTTGAGCACACACAGGACACAAAATCTCCCATCGTAATGCAGACGTGTGGTTTTCAAAACGTGACTGCATGTATCCATGCAGCAATTTGCGTGCACGCTTACTGTGTGCTTGCGTGGCCAATATCAAGTACATACATACATGTTTAAGCAGTGGTCGGTGGTCCCCACACTGATGTTGCCTGTATGGAGCAGTCTGTCATCAAGTTGATAGATTGATTAGGTCGACAATAATAATAACCAATGACGGTTGTTGTGTAGGAATGAAGAGACGAGGGCAGCGGCAGGCCCAAGCAAATACAACTTTAGTTTAGTAGCCTAAAGCAGGGCTTTTCCAGTGGTCCATGAGAGGATTCCAGGTGTTCCGCAGGCTAAATGATGGAAAGTTGGTTAACTAGATGTAACTCTATGAGAGCATAAAAATGAAACTAAATGTACCTTTGCAGTTGCAGGTCCATTTGGTTTCATGTTTACACTCTCAAAAAATAAAATATTCATCATGTGCATTAGCCCAAGTCAACACAACGACAAAATGTAAAAGATTAATGGTGATTTTGATCTGTACGTTTGATTATTTTGTTTTCTCCAAAATCCAGCCTGGAATTGTGGACAAAAGCAAAACAAATATAGGTGTAGTTTTGGAGTCTGTGGGGCTAAAATGTATCAAATGGTGGCCCGGGGCTCAAATTATGAATAAATAATAAAAGGTCTAAAACCACTGGCCGAAAGGAATTAAATAATTGTGAGGCCAGCATGTTTGTGGAGTGGACCTGCAGCTTTAGTGGCAAGTCCATGTGGTCTGTGATTCAAGCTTGGCTGGTTGGGCCAATATACGAATGGATCAGCATAATAATAATAGGCTAATAATAATAGATAATAAGCTCATAAACAGCTAAATCAGGGGTGGACAATTATTTTTTCCCAAGGGGCCAAATGAGATACAGAAAATATTGTGGAGGGCCGGGCTTAAAGGCTGTACTAAATTCTGCATAATATTAATTTAATTTCTATATAAAAGTAGTAAATGGCAGTGTTTTGACACTCTAATAAGAGTGTTATCATTATTATTATGCAATGAAAAAGTGTGGTTGTTAGGGTAAGGGTAAATTTGGATTAAAATTGTCATTTAGCTGGGGACCCCCTGGAAGTCGTGTTGTGAGCTTTCAGATTGCGAGTACAAACTAATGGGTCTATGTGTTCCATTTGTACACTACAGTAGTTACAGACCGATAAGGGTGCATTTGTTTCCAAACTATCATTTATATATTTTGCACAGAACAACAGGCCTACAGCCAGTCAGTTGGAAAGCCTCACTGCATGTCGCAGCTGCGGTCATGTGCAACCTGTTTCAGATTGATTGAGACACTAGAAAGAAACTACTGGACAAATGTGTTTGCATGTATGCTATGTCCTGCTATGGCAAACGTTCAGGGCAGGTCAGATCCAGGCAAACCAGTAGTGGTGTATACTAGGGCTTAATTTGCCCTTCGAACATCGAACAGCAAATTCAGGCCGAGCTTCGAAGCATTGAAAACAATGCATTTCCAACTGCAGTAACAGCGCGTTTTACAGCGAGTTTCTGACACCTCGATGTCGCACATCTACTATATGGGGGGAAAAGTTAAATAAATAAATAAATGCGAATGGTTCGGGAACATTAATATTCGTTCGCGTGGCGACCTTAGCGAGCGAGTGGTTCGAATCCCGAGCTTCGGTATACAGCCTTACAAACCAGCACAAATAAAATCTGTCCCAGCAGGGCCAACCAGAAGCCATAGTCAGCTCAGAAAGCAGAATAAATGACATTCAAAAGCTCACTTGGGTTACTTGCAGGTGTGTTGATTTAATTATTTCATTAGTAGCCTACTATTGGGTGTAATGGGTTGTATTTATGTATTTTATTGCGTAGGATAATATTAGGACAAATGGGTAAGTATGGTAGAAGTGTTTGTTTTGGTTTAACTTGCCGACTATATCTTCATCAATCAGTTCCACACAGCGTGTCACTGTCCTGCATGATATATCATGCAGGACAATATAATTTGGACAAGTTTGGCAGGCCGGATTAAAAGGCTTAACAGGCTGCATGTGGGCCCCGGGCCGCAGTTTGCCCATGTCTGATTTAGACAGTAAATGAACCTGAAAAATGAGTGCTGATTCTAAAATAACAGAAAGCTATGTGACAAAAATGTTTAGGGGGGAAGGGACTAATGGAGAAGAGATCCAGAAGAAATAAAAGACATGCCATTGTATGCTTGACTGCATACTGAAAATATAAGCTCAACACATAGTGAGCTTGTACATTGGCTATGTTGAACATGGAAACAACAGTAAAATCAGCTATGACAATGCCCTCAAGCTCTGCCAACATTCTTGTCTACTAAATCCCCCCACCCTGAGATGACTTGGAATTGTAGGAATTCAGTTGAGATATTACGTTGTGTTTTCAAATATGGTGAGAACAACAGATCTACAAGCGCACGTGTTGCAGAGGCGACACATTGTAGGCTTGCAGATCAGCTAATCTTAAGGAATAATTTCATGGTACTCACTACTATTACAATTCCTCTTATGTCCAAAAATTAAGTTGCCTTCGACGAAAGATGCAGTGTTGCAAAGTGTACAAAAATACTTGACTCAACATTTTCCACATTGGAGAGGGCACAGGTTGCCTCAGTCTCATGTGAACACCCCAGACAGGCTTCTGCTGTTTTTGCTAATTAACGACCCAATCAATGCAGTGCAAGGGTGGGGGGTAGGGGGTATTCTCCCACTCTAACTGGGGGAGAGGGGGGGTGCTCTCTCCTGCAGCAACTCTACTCTACTCACTGAACTGATCAAACTGGATCTACTTAAATAAGAAGTTCCCTTTATTGAAATACGGAATGCACCAGCTTTATTATATAATAATCCATTTTATTATGTTATTTGGATACCCATAAGAATCATACAAATTGAGTTTGAGACCCCTGTCCTACTGCGTGTTCCATGCTGAATTTTTTCTGTTAAAATGCTTCATTATGGTAAGGTAAGGTGTGCACTTCACCCCACTGTAGAGTATGTGCATGTGCACATCTTGTAACCAGTAGGACTGGAGGATTTCCCAAATCACACAAATCACTTACTATACCTTTTAAATGATTGTAGTGGGTCAGTGGGCCTAATGTTTTAACAATGTTTGGCTCTGAGATGTAGTGGAGTATAATTTCTTGTAATCAATGCACCTGCACCCCCCCCCCCCCCCCCATCCCCCACTCCAGTCCACACTGAATGAAAGATGCTACAGAGTGCTACAGTTGAGTGGAGTGGGGGATGGGCGCAGAGTCTAGCTGACAGTTCAACTCAGAGCATAAGCTGTTGAAGAGGTCAGACCAACTTTACACACAGCTTCAGTGTATACTGTATTCTATATAATATGTTTCTGTTCTATAAATGGAACAGAAAAATATATGGTCTATAAATGGAACCAAATGGACATATCATCTAACCTGACACAATGATGTTCATAATTAATTAGGGATGTATACAGTCAAGATTCCCTGGAATCCAATTTGAGAACCACTGTGTAAAACAGCATTAATAATAGGAATATTTCTACATAACAGCTTGGAAGCTAGTAGAGTAATGGGTGGTTGAACCCCAAAATTTAGTGTGCAGATCTTGTTACCGGGAGGCCAGGCCAGTGGGATTTTTCAAATCACCCAAATGACTTACGGTACCTTTTAAGAATCAGGTTCCTATTTTGGATAAACTTTTTTGAGCTTGCTGCTTTTTGCTGCTTTTTGCCATTTTTGAATTTGAATCCTGAAAATTATTCATTGTATTACTTTACCCTTGCTGATAGTATTCGGCAATGCTAAAGAACATATACTTCTTAAAACACTAAAAGGTTTACAAAGGCAATAATGTCAACAACGATATTGTAAGAAAACTGTATGCTTCCAAACTCCAAACTGTTCTGACACTCAGTGCCACTCTGTACAAACAGACAGAGAATTCAAATTGCCCAGGCACAGGGATTGCGGGTCGTTAATTAACTGGGGGAGAGGGGGGGGGGGGGGGTTGTTCTCCTACTCTCCTGAAGCATTATGATTGCGGGTCGTTAATTAACTGGGGGAGAGGGGGGGGGGGGGGTTGTTCTCTTCCCATTGGCTAGACAGCAGGAAGTGTGTAAACTTTTCACACTCCTGTGCAGTACCTGTTGTAGCCACTGGAGGAGCACTTCTAGCACACTTTTAGCACACTTTAACACACTTTTCAGATTTTAAAGACCAAGTGGGACATTTCACAGAACTTCACTGGGCACATAATTGCAATGTTCTGGATTGAATTAAATGATAAACGGTGTGGGGACCTCGGGTGAGGACCCCAGATGGATTTTGGGTCCCCAGTTGGTGAGTGTGCTGTCAGACGGACGTCCCCACCATGTAGCAATTACAAAACCACACACACACACACAGAGTAATTGGAGAATATACAGGTTGGAAAAAGGGTGGGTGGGGGTCACACTGACGGGCATGTTAGGCTGGGTATTCTCTTATCATAATTGATAAGGGGGTGGATAAATGTGCGGTCTGTCCAACTCCATAGAATCCCAGGCTGAGTTCACCTGAGATTATCTGGGTGCAGAGGAATTAAATGAGCAGCGGGAAACACTGTCCTTGGATGCTTCGCAGTATGGCTGGTTGAAAGGTTAATTTATTCGTGCAATTAAAGTGTTTCAATTGCTATTTTCTCATTGTCTTTGTGAATAAATAAGGTTATTGTGATAAACAAGTTTGTTGCTCGGAATTCATTGTTGCCTACAGCTTTGGCTCATACGCTTTTGGATAACTTTTAGTAATTATGTATGTAGGAAATGCAAGTTTATTTAGCACATTTCATCAGCAATGCTAAGTGCTTCACACAAAAATATTATTACAATAGAAGAAATGTGAATAAATTATAAAAGGCCAGGCAGACAAAAATGGTTAAGCATGGAGACGCTTGCATGATGGCAGACTGCTGGGCAGGTGCTGGAACTTTGGCAAGATACAAATGGAGATCTAATGGTGGCATAGTGGGGGCAGTGTCTTGAATATAGAGCAGGGGTTTTCAACAGGTGGTCCGGGGACCACCAGTGGTCCTTGAGAGGGTTCCAGGTGGTCCCCAGGCTAAATGATGGAAAGTTGGTTAACCAGATGTAACTCTTGAGAATGTAAAAATGAAACCAAATGGACCCTTGCGGGTCCATTTGGTTTCATTTTCACACTCTCAAGAGTTAAAATATTCATCATGTGAATTAGCACTATTTAATTAACAAGTCTACACTGTTTTGTTTGCAAAATCCAGCCTGGAATTGCGATCAAAACCAAAAGAATTCTTTAGTTTTAGGTCTTTGGGGCAAAAATGTCATCAAATGGTGGTCCGTGGCTCAAATGCTGAATAAATGGTGGTCCCTGGTGTCAAAAAGGTTGAAATGTCTTGAATATAGAGGGTTTGATGACAGCCCAGGTAGGGAGCGACTCGCTGTCCCTCCAGGTAGGGCCAGGCTTTAATTTTCAGGTCTGATGAGAATCCTAGTTTCCATCCGTTACTGGAGGCAGTTGCACTTACAACTTTTGGGCAAATACATTTTAGCATACATGTCAAAGACCGGGGGGCAAATCATGCCCGGGAATGAATTATCTTTGGCCTGCGGGATGGTATTGAATTAGTGTTAGAACTGAACCTCTGGTATATTTGACGCATGACAAGAAACTAATGCAAATTATCTGATTTACTTTCTCATTTAAAGCAGTGCTTAGTGAAGTTCACAGAACAGGAACTTGACTTTTAATAGTGCATTTCCAGTTTGTAATGCATGCTGCATGGGATCATTGTAACCTGTGCTTGTGTGTTGAAACACAGCCCAGCCTTCGGCTTGTACCAGTTTTTCTATTTTGGCCCGCTGTCGATTTGAGTTTGACAATCCTGGTTTGGAGTCAAAAGGGAGATCTATTGCCCGATGTTAAAAAGTACTGTAAGGCAGCAGCAAGCTGAAAAGTCTTCAGCTTTGATTTAAAACGATAAGGCTTTAGCAGACTTCCAGACATGAGGTGCATACAAAACATGAAAGCTGCTTCTTAACTTTTAATTCTGTTACTGTTGGGACGTAAAGTCGGCAACCTGAGAAGTCTGGACTGTTCATGATGTGGCACAAGAGCAGACTTTTATGTTATTTTTTAATACTGTGATTTTTAAATCGATTCTTTGACTGACAAGGTGCCAGTTTAAATATCTGAAATTACAGCTTTTTTGGTATTAGGAAGGACTAAAATAGCAGCTTCGTGAATCCACTCCAGTTGTCTGATCAATAGTTTTAGTGACTTGTAAAGACAATTTACAGTAGTTGAGTATTGCAGAGACAATTACAGAGCCTTGCCATATAGAATGATAGAATGAGAGGCGACAGATAAATAATCCTAACCTTTTATCAAACCTTTTGGCAAACCTTCCTCACACACACACGCACGCACACACACACACACACACACACACACACACACACACACACACACACACACACACACACACACACACACACACACACACACACACACACACACACACACACAGACCCCTGCTGTAGCCATATAGCAGTCTGCTCTGGCTTCACTCCCCTGATCACGGCCAATTGTGTTGCTATAGTTGCTCGGCTAAGCCTTGGATTCAGTCTGCAGTGCTGGACATGTACTCTCCCGATCTAGTCCTTGAGCTTATCCTCAGACAACCATCTGAATGCATTTTGTCAACGGATGAAAAAAGGGCCTGGCTAACTGTGTGTGTGTACAGTAGTCTATGTGCATCGCTGTTTGTCGTTATGCGTGCGTAGCCTTTTCTTGCTATTTTCTTTTTGGCTTTATCATGCCAGACATCCTCTACTCTCCCTGGTACCTGCAGCAGTAAAGGGGCTATTAGACACTTGCTGAGCGATGAGACGAAACAGCTTTCATTAAAAAGACATTTGGTGAGGACTGGAGGCCTTGGGTTGACGAGAACTGAGAGACAAAGCCTTGTTTGTCTTTGGGGGAGCTGACTGACTCAGTCGCTGAAGTTTCACACTGCAAAAAGAAAAAAAAAAATCGAAAATCCCTGCATGCCGCTCAGACAAACAACAGCTGAAAAGAAGCCAAGGTTTGATGGAAATGAGACGCGGCCAGGCAGGTGTGTGTATGGCAGGCAGAGTAAGCAAGGCGGGTGGGCAGCGCAGCGCAAAGTCATTTTGGCAAAATGTGTAAAACACGGAGGCAGCTGCTGCTGTTAACACCTGTGGGTGAACGGTGGATTTAAAAGGACTAAACAGAGTTTAAGCGCCCATCACTGTCCCCTACAGTGTCCCCCTCACTGACAGTACACACTGTACGCACAGGCAAGATAATGATGGGATTATTGGACTTGTGAGGACCATACATTTATGTTGGCAGTTTTGTTCTTCATCACACCAATATATTAGATTAGTCTCAGTTGTGATGCATAATAGTAATCCCTTGGATTTGGGAGAGATAATCCCCCTCGCTTTTTAGGGATTTGTAAAGTTTGGTATCTGGTTCTCATTTTTTCCAGAGAAATCTAGATATAATTTTGTCCCATTCACAACCCTGAAGCCAGAGTTGTGTTCACAGTTGAAAAACTACAGCTCATAAAGGCCATAAATCAATACATGCTCAATAAATGTCTCAATAAATGTCAACGCCTAACTCGAAACCCAATCTCAGTCTTTGCCAAATTGTAAAACATAATCAAGCATTTTTCTCGAGGGGATCAAGAAACTTTTTCTCACCAAAATTCTCTATAATTTACCGCTCAAGTAACATGCACACAGGTGCGCATCAGGGGCGGATGTAACCTTTCCAATTGGGGGGGGGGGGGGGGGGGGGGGGGGGGGCAGAAGAAAATGGTAAGGGGGCAGCTTCATCGCCTGTGTCGCTTCGCGCCACAGGCGATGAAGCCGCCCCAATACCATTTCAAATACTTTTAAGTATAAGCACTGAAATATCTTGGGTTGTTTTGCATGCCATCATGTTTGGTGGGGCAGACTGGGCATTTAGGGGGGCATTGCCCCCCCATGCCTATGCCTAGAGCCGCCCCTGGTGCACATGCACACACAATCCAACAACCAATACACATCCCCAGGTTTCAAAAGTTTAAAATCCTCCCCCACCCTTACTGGGGTAGGTGCGGTTGTGAATTGGATTGGACTGAAAGTACTGGAAGTAACAATCACAGGGAAAAGGGCATATACACCGAAGCAATTTCATAAAATGATTTGCTACATACCCACAGAGACACATGCAGGGATCAGCAGAGACATACTCACTGATGGTGCACACACACACACACACACACGCACACACGCACACACATACACCAGGGGCGGATGTAACTTTTCCCAATTGGGGGAGCAGGAGAAAATGGTATGGGTGCAGCTTCATCGCCCATGTCGCTTCGCGCCACGGGCGATGAAGCCGCACGCATACCATTTTCGGTTACAGGACTTTTATTAGCATCAATAATAACATCAGTTGTTGTTGAAGTTGCAACAGACACGCAGCATGCATAAAGCTAAAGGTCTGACTTAGAAAGTTTTCTGTTTTCAATGATGAAATGCTTGGTTGGTTTAGTGGTGACACAACTGTAGTTAGTTAGTAGCATCAGTAGTGTTTCAAATCATTTTAAATATAAGCACTTTAATTTGAAATATCTTGGGTTGTTTTGCAAGCCATCATGTTTGGTGGGGCAGACTGGGCATTTAGGGGGGCATCGCCCCCCATGCCCATGCCTAGATCCGCCCCTGACGCACACACACATATGGAGCTCTCACTGAGTCGGAGAGATGCCCAGGAGAAGGAAGGGTAGTCAGTCATGAAATTACTAAACAAATAGAGGGTTATGGGCTCTCCGGAAGAAATAGTTGGTTTTGAGCCCTGAAGATACACAGGGTGTGTGTGTGTGTGTGTGTGTGTATGTTTGTAGATTAGAATGATTGGGGATAATGGTGTGTTGTAGGTAATGAATATGGTAATAAATAGGATGATGTTCAGGCGGGTGATTCATTACGTGGGTTTAGTCAATGATTGTCGTAAATACTGATCATTATGCCATAGTGATTCTCAACCCCTTTTTTTTTTCATTTCAGGGACGGCACAGTTTGATATGCAATTTTGAATATGCAATTTGATATGAAACTTTCTGACCACAGGTCACCATTGATACTCATTTTCATCTACACTGTAAAATCTCCAGTGTTCATTCAACTTTGAGTGTGTACGAGCAAACCCACACAGACCAGTGAGTGGACCAGTGAGTGTCCTTTTTCGTTCCGATCTCAGAGTTCCAGATCAGTAAAGGTCAGTTTGGACCCCTGGTAACCAGCGCTACAGCACATCACATGATGATGCCACTGGAGATGTTGACGACGACGATGATGATGGTGATGGCTTTGTGACACTAACGATGCTACAGTACGTTCTAACAGTGAGCGATGAAAAGCGGGAAATGTGGGCAACACTTGAATTTGATTGGCTGTTTCCCCGGTATCGTCCAAAAACTACAATTCTATTGTCCAGCATTGCTCCGCCCCCTTTCCGGCTCCCTTAGACAAATAATGGACTAGAAATGTCGTAAATGTCGTCAATGTCATAAATGTCGTAAATGTCAATGTCTCTCTCACATGACTGAATTTCTTACTGTGTATCCCTAGTCAAAGAAAACTTGCCGCTTGTATGCATGACCTTATACATGACCCACACTTCATAACCATAGGTGAGAGTAGAAATGAAGATTGCTTGGTAGACAGAGAGCTTTGCCTTCTGGCACAGCTCTCTTTTCATCACAGCAATGTGGTTAAGTCAATGTAGTATCTCCCATGATGCTCCGATTCTCTGGCTGATGTCCTTCTCCGTCCTACCCTCACTCGAAAACGACACAGAGATATCAATTAACTTCTCAGGGAAATGTCTCATTCCCTCCTTGGACACAATCTATTGTGGTTTCCTGCTGAGAACCATGGCCTCAGATTTGGAGTTGCTGATCCTTATCCCAGCTGCCGTACACTCGACTCCAAACCAGTCCAGTGAGAGCTGAAGGTCCTGGACCGACGGTGCCAGCAGCAGGACCACATCATCTGCAACCTGATACATCATGGCTGGCGATTCAGGGCTGGAGCCAGTCTAGGAGGAAACAAACCATCCAAGGCACCAAGCTGCTCATCAGAGTTGGTGGTAGGAGGAGAGGGAAAGAGAGAGAGATAGGAAGAGACACTTCAGGGATGCAATTATTCCATGAAACACTTGCTCATTTCTGGCAAAAGCACATCAGGATTGATGAGAAGACAGACATCCTCTGGTTGTTAGTGGTTGATACACAGCTCTCGCTCCTGCGCCTAGTTTAGTGCGCATATGATCCGGGACAGAGGGAGCTTTTCTTGCGCAACCCATGGGAGGAGAAAGGCTAAGCAGGTTGATGGGGGTACAGAGGGTAATTGAGCGTGTGGTCTGTGAAAACCCTGTGGAGTGAGCAGAGAGCAGAGTGAGGGAAACAAAAATAGAGCGTCTTGTCACCTTTATAGGCTCTCTCAGGTGAGCTCAGCAAGTATGGGCATGTTTGTTCAAGTACGCACACGCTCTCCTGAGTGTGGGTGCGTGTGCGTAGGAACAAGACATGAACAAGAAAAGGGATTTTATTTTCATTCATTACCGATAAACACAACAATAGACAGAGATGTAGAAAAACAGATTTTTCCCCAAAAAGATGTTGTGTGGACATAAAAAAAAAAAAAAAAAAAGTTCCCCCATTCTGTGTGGATCCCAATATATTTCTGCTGTAGTTCTGCTCAGGTCAAGATTTTACGCATCTAATAGTGGAAATGATGTTCCACTAGATGGCACTCAATATTTACTAAATGTATGCAGTGAAAAACGGTACAAGATGTTAAAGATGTACTTGTCTAAAGTACATCTTTAACATCATGAATCAATCAATCAAACTTTATTACAGACGCATGGTCCATAGACAGTAAAGAGACATACAAACACAAGTACAGACAGAGGCAGACAATGTCTACATAAAATCATAAAATCCAACTGTACAGGCTAACACGCCAATGGTTCCACAGTTTGGAAACAAATCTGACTGAGCTCAAAACTGGGTTTGTCAGAATTAAAACATCATGAAGTACATAAGGATGTACTTGTCTAAAGAAGATAAGGACATTCTTGGCGATCGGAGAGTGAAAGGAGCATTAAGGGACAGGGAGGAACTCCCAGTATGGAGGATTATGCAAAAAAGATGGAAAAAATAATATTTGAATCAAGTAAAATCGCTGAATATACTGCACCTTTAGCCACATACACACTCCTCTCCAACGACATGGGCCTAGTGTATATTTCACATTACGGATCAGATCTATTTCTCCTTGTAGGTTCCATTGGGCAAATGCAGTCAATACATCATCCATCATTGACTTTGAACTTGGGAGGCTCTGCCATGCCAAAGCGTTCTCCTCTCCTCCGCCAGCAGCACTGCTACCTTCTAGCGGAGGATGGATGTTCAGAAAATGGGGAGAAAAAAGGAAAGGAGGAAAAAAAATACAAATGAATTATTGAGTGATGCGGGAAAAACGAGAGCTTTATGTGCTGCTTGAGTGCCCATTTAACCCAAAGTAATTATTTGGCTTCCACTTCTAATGGAGGCGAGAGCATGCCGAATAAATCACGGCTCAATCGCGAGATATACTCGAATTTTTTCGAGGATCGACAGGCAGATTCTAGCAAGTTTAATCAACGAGGGAATGATAAGCTTGGTATAAAGATGGAGAATTAGATTAAACAATTTCATTAACTCGTATTTAATTAAAACTTGTCCTATTATGTATTTTTTAATAAATAAACATGATTAATTTGGTTCGATACATGAACAACAATACTATCTTCCTTTAATCAGTCTGAAAACATGAACAGCTGCAGGAATAATTGGGTAACTACTGATAACTGTTCATTTAATAACTTAAAAAAAAGTTCATTATTACAAATATTTCGTTGTAAATTCAACCTGTTAATAAAATCTGTCTATAAATCTCTCTCTCTCTCTCTCTCTCTCTCTCTCTCTCTCTCTCTCTCTCTCTCTCTCTCTCTCTCTCTCTCTCTCTCTGTCTCTCAGCTTTACTTGGTGTAAACTAAGTATAGTGAAAGATCTTCGGCTGAGAGACGGCAAGACAGACAGTTTGCAGCAAGAAGGGAGACATGAAGCCTGAGAGAGAGAAAGTGAGATGCAGCAGCACGATACGTTTGTTTGAACTCGGTATGTATGTTTCCTTTTGTCAACTAAATCGATAGACAGCAAAATCAAACAGTGCCCTTAGACTTGGCTGAAACATGGCTGCAACCAGTTTCTTACTAGTCACGACTACTTTACTGGTCGCGGTCACTGCTTTAGGTGCTTGTGGCCGTGACTAAATGTAGTTACAACCTAGTTTATAGGTCAGGGGAGATCCTAAGCCTAAACATAACCGCAATCACGGATCAGAACCAAACCCAGGGGCACTAACACTTTTTTGAGTTGAGAGCTACTTTTATAATGCCAAGCTAAAGGAGATTTACCCACCATTTCTTGTCCCATTGGATGCAATTGGAATAGTGGTGCTGATGTTACATTATAGTATAAGGGTGAAAATAAAATACTGGCATTGGTGTTACATTTTAATAATCTGGCTAATAAAACAGATATTAAAAGGTTATTGTAATGTACTGTATTCGCTGACAGGCCTTTTTGTGTCAATCGAGTTACCTTATTTCAAGTGTGATATATTTAGGGGCATGTGATCTACCTGCACAGTCTTGGTGATCTATTGGTAGATCACCATCTACCTTTTGGGTACCCCTGCTCTAACCCTATACCCCTAAACATAACCGTAAGCATGGAGCAGTGCCTGTTCACCAACCTGCCGTGGTCAGCCGTCTCCTCGTCTAGCAGCTATAGTGTAAAGTAAACATGACCAGGTCAGTAAACAAGTGGTCACAACATGGATTTGTGAACTGGTCACTGTGGATTTTGCAAAATGGTCGCTATGGATGCGTCCTGGTTAGAGTCAAATTAAAATATTTGATTGTCTGAAACATGACAAACAAAATGGAATTTTATTCAAAAGAGAATAAGACTAAATAAAACTGTGCTGTTAAAGTCAACCACCAAAGATCACCACATTCTTTTCCTTAAACCAATTCAAAATCAATTACTACTTGGTAAGTGATGCCAGTTGAGATGCAGATGCTGTTACCCGTAACCACTCACCTTGAAACGTCTTTGTGAATCTGCAACTTGCAATACAGTAGTGCCACATCAATGCAACAGTAACACAGGCCTGTGT
>CM076970.1:33673927-33708927 GCA_039105355.1 Benthosema pterotum
TTGAAGGAATGTGCAATTGTGCACCCTTTGAAAAGAAATGTTGACTATAGGGGTGCAGGTGGGCCATTTTGATGCGTGTGGCTCATGCTTCCTTCAGTGCATCAGCAGGCCACTTCTTATGACCTGAAAGGAACCTGTGATTCCAACCAGTTGCTTTCCCCACCATCAGACGCTATCAGTGACACTAGGACACATGGGAAATAACATGCAAACCCCACACAGGAAGGCCCTTTCACCAGCCACCACATAGGCAAAATACAAACTCCAGTGCAGACAGTGTCCCCGTGCAGCAATCAAACCCAGGACCTGGGTGTCCTATTGCTGTGAGGCAACAGCGCTACTGACTGCTCCACTACACTCCCTGCATTGAGCCCTTTTAATCACATTGAGTGTGCTATAACAGTGCATGGTCCTTCACTTTTACTTCTACTATTGGAGCTATATTTTAGCTGAAGTTCAGGAACGGGACCATTAAAATGCCCACCTGCCCAGTACAGCTATTTGTTCTCATTTTATGTGCACACCAAGCAAGAATACACATTTGGTTGCTCACTCACGGTACTAAAAACTGAAACTACTAGCATTAGGTTAGTGGTATTCATATAGACCTAAAATGTTACCATTGAGTATGAGTAGTTTTACTTTACGTCCTTATGTTTACGCCACTGCCTATAACTGGGCTCCAGTTATAGGCCTACACTCTACAACTTTCTTATGGCCTCAGTAATGAAATATAACCCCCCCCCCCCCTCCACCTGAATCGCACAGATCGTCTTTTTTTTTACATGGCCCATAAGATGCGTGAGTGATGGAGAAAGGCGGACATGATTGACATGTTGAACTTTTTGGAACAGTTCAACGTGTCAATCTATTAACACGTGAGCTGGTAGGCTGGTCATTTTAAATATTGAAAAAGCTCATTTTTAAAAGAAGTTGAGGGAATAGAGTTTTACTGGTAAAATCTAGGCCTACTGCATGTGCCCACTGCACACAAGATGTGGCAGAAACTGAGCTATTCTAAGCACTTGCTCACTAATACAGTATCAAGATATAAGAGACACATACTGAGTGAGTGAGTGAGTGAGTGAGTGACTGAGGAAGAGCTGTTTAGATGATGAACATAAAAAAATGATAAAATAAAATAGCATTAGCAACTAATTCTAAACAAGCAGAACTGAGAAACACAAAAACAATTAACAGGCAGGCAGTGTGGAGTCATAGGAGGCTCATTATTTTACAAGCATGCTCTAAAATTCTGTAGTAATCAATTTCTGTCTGTTCGTGACTGTTGGTATATATATGTGCTATTGTTAGATGTGCAGGAGTATACGCCAGGCTAGTGCCCGGCCTCTCGATCCTGCATTCATGCTATTGGTTGTAAAAACCAATAGCATTAACAGTAACAACATTACAGCATATAAACCAGCTAGCTCACACTATTCGTGCAGGTAAACTGTGAAAGCCTATCGATAGGATGTGAGACTGTTCCGTTTCACTTCCTATGGTGGCAACACTGACCCTCTTCAAACAACAGCAGCATGCGATAATCTTGATTTCTCTTTCAAATGACAAAACTGAAATGAAATTCCTTTTCGCTAGAACTGACTGAGGCAGCTGCTGCTCCTTTTTAGCTCCCTTTTAGTGTGTGTGTGCGTGTGCTTGTGTGTGTGTGTGCAGATGCATATGTTGGTAGATAAACTGTGTACAGTACAGTATGTATCCTCACGTCAGCTCGTGCACTTGTTGGGGGTCTATACTGTACTGTGAGCAGGGGCTCAGTTAGGCTGCCTGTACTGTTACCTCTTGATGTTTTCTCTCTCTCTGCATGGCTGAGGAACCTAAGTCAGTGTGTTGTGATTCCTATCCGCCATGTTGTTGTTGAGCAGGAGAGACAGGTCTGAGCCTGAGGTGATGAGCAATAGATGGATGGATGGCAGCCGGTGCGGCATCAGATGAGCTTCTGCTTCCTCTCCCCGGGTGATTTCCTCAGCAGCAGCAGCAGTACGCTGAACAGAGCACGCAGCCCTTTCCTTACCAGGGGGCACCGTTACCACTGCTGTGTGCTGCATGGAGGAGGCTGCTTAGCCAGGGAGCCGCTCACCCAAAACTGGACAGGGCCTGCTGCAGACAGGGGTGTTTTTGCCATTAGGCAGACTAGGTACAGTAGTTGTCTGGGGCACCATGAGGGGAGGGAGGGGGGCACCGGGGCGACCACCAGACATGCTTGAAAAGGAACCCAGGCTAATAAGCCTCATATGGATAAATACAGTATACATGTCCCCTATATTGGACATTTAAAACACACACAATATTGTCTTTAGTTTAAAAATAGTTCATATTTTTATCCCTTGGGGGGCGCCATTTTATTGTGCCTTATGACGTCACGGGAGATTTTCCCTGGAGCCCCCTTGCAAAACGGACCCGTGAGGGTTGCCTTCCCTGAGCCCGACGACTGTTTTGTTTTCATGTCATTTGTTGACAACAACAAAGATCTGGATTGCAGGGAAACAGCTGCATCATCAAAGTAGAAGCAAAATAGAGGGGAAAAGGCAAAAAATATATAGCTATACTGTATACCTGCTGTATTTTGATTTTTGGTTTAAAAAGATCCTGTTCCTGCCTTTGTTACCTTTAAGGTCCACGGAATGAGAGGCCTGCTCTGCTGGAAACAATAATATAGAATAATATGGCTGTTTTTGCATTTTATAATGTGAGACTACAGAGGAAGATTCTGCAGTTCTGATTGTAATAGGGACTTCTGTAATAGGAAGTTCATTTCATATGTTTGTAGCTAGAAGGGTTAAAAAACTTAACGTACGTGTGGAGAATTGTCCTGGCTCTTTCAGTGAAGACTCTGCCAGCCTCCCTGCTTGTGTTAGCTGTCTGTTTAATTGATTGATTGATTGCTAGAATAGTTTTACATTACCCCCAGGCATTCCATGGCTGGGTTTTTGTTCCCTCTAGTATTGTACTGTAGCTGTGTGTGTATATCTTTTGCTACAGGTCAGTTTTATGAGTACTGAGGGCATTCCACTCCAATGCTGCCTGCATTACAATTTGTAATGTCAATCTCATTTTCAATTAACTCAGTCTTCCACCTGGAGCAAGTTTAGACTAGCAAATGGGCTGGAAAGGAGGTGGGTCATGAGTTTAGACTAGCAGCATTGATTTAGACCAGGGGTTTTCAACAGGTGGTCCGGGGACCACCAGTGCTCCCTGAGAGGATTCCAGGTGGTCCCCAGCAAAATGATGGACAGTTGGTAGCCAAATTTGACCAACATTTCGCCATGTTATCTGGTGAAATAAAAATCCTTGGTTTTGGGTTTGAGAGACTGAACTCAACATCAAAAGGTGGTCCATGGATAAAATGCAGAATAAATAGTGGGCCCTGGTCTGAAAAAGGTTGAAAACCACGGATTTCGACTAGCAGGAAAGAGGTGGGTTGTGAGTGAGCATATGGGGGAATATCTCTCTCTCTCTCTCTCTCATTTACTCACACACACAGACACACACACACACACACACACACACACACACACACACACACACACACACACACACACACACACACACACACACACACACACACACATGCGCTGTCACTCTTCTCATTGTATGTCTCCTGCATGCTGCATGGAACACTGTGCATCTGTTCCTGGTGATGATGGACTGACATTGAAATCTGAATCCTGTCAGATTACGCCTGTCAATAGAATTCCAATATGCACACAGTCTGTACTCTCCATCATTCTGAAACCAGCAAATTGTCATTAAAGCTACCGAGCAGAGACAGATCTGCCTACTTTCTCTGCTTCTGTTTTGATACCAGCTTTGTTGGTGGTTGACTGCTGGATGTGTCGGTAGATAAAATAACGGCAGTGACCACAGCTAGGTGCTTATTACAGTTGCCGTTGCTTAATGATGAAACTTAAAGAGGAGCAGGGGCTAATCGATTCAGGTTTAGTTTCTGCTTGTCTTTAGGGTGCTATAATGGCTCCAGAGTTTACATTATTCAGGTATCAACATAGTTTTATCATGTTCAATATTGCAATAGGATGCCAGAATAATACATTCAACATGTCCTTTCTGGGCAACTGGAGAGCTTGTGACACCGAGAAATGGAGTCCTCGAACACGGACCTTTTTACATTTTGATAGAGAAAATAACATGTTCAGATATTGTAAAATTTCAAAATAAATTGGTCACGCTTCACTCACAGACATGACCCAGACTATGGAGTTGGGCCTCCATCACAATGCTATCATGATGGCACACCTGATCGAGGAGGAAGAAACTGGTTGGAATAACGTGTTCCTTCCATGCGTTATGTCCAACCAGGGAGACTCCCCCCTCTCAGGTGAAAAGAAGGCAGCCTGGCTCCTCATCCATCCAGGTTGGTGGAGGGTGTTACTGTGTAGAGCCCAGGACCACATTAGATAATCAGCAAAGGGTGAAAAAATGGGCAGCAAAATTGTGGGATTAAAAATAGAAAGAAAGTAGAAAAGTGCCTCCTGGGCACAGGTCTCCACCAGGCCAGGACAGGTTGTGGCCTCCTGGTGGCGCTATAATAGGCCAATGTAAAATAGGGTACCATTATTATTATGACTTCAGCATTTGGATGATTTGAGGCATTTTGTCCAAAAATGTGTTTTTTCAAATGTTCACCTGTTGGTGGCGCTATAACAAGCCATTGTGAAAAGAGTGGAATACTTTTCTCAGCCTAGTATTATAGTGTGTTGAAGATTTTATATAAATTGCCTGCTGTGTTCATCATCTTTACAAAATCGGCCTCCTGGTGGCGCTATAACATGCCGTTGTGGAAAATTTGGGGCAGAGGTTCATGCGTGGCATCCAGGGAGTGTGTGTGCAAATTGTGATGTCGATCGGGTTAATGGTTTGGGAGATTAGCTGGTAACAGACAGACACACACACATTTTTTTTTGTAAAAAGATGCCATGAATAGCCTCCTGGTGGCGCTATAACATGCCGTTGTGGAAAATTTGGATCAGAGGTTCATGGTTGGCATCCAGGGAGTGTGTGTGTAAATTGTGGCATCGATCACATTAACGGTTTGGGAGATTAGCTGCTAACAGACAGACACACACACATTTTTTTGTAAAAAGATGCCATGAATAGGCCTCCTGGTGGCGCTATAACAGGCCGTTGTGGAAAATTTGGATCAGAGGTTCATGGTTGGCATCCAGGGAGTGTGTGTGTAAATTGTGGCATCGATCACATTAACGGTTTGGGAGATTAGCTGCTAACAGACAGACACACGCACAGATTTTTTGCAAAAAGATGACAAAAATCGGCCTCCTGATGGCGCTATAACATGCCGTTGTGGAAAATCTGAGGCAGAGGTTCATGGTTGGCATCCAGGGAGTGTGTGTGCAAATTGTGATGTCGATCGGGTTAATGGTTTGGGAGATTAGCCTGTAACAGACAGACACACACACATTTTTTTGTAAAAAGATGCCACGAATCGGCCTCCTGGTGGCGCTATAACAGGCCGTTGTGGAAAATTTAGATCATAGGTTCATGGTTGGCATCCAGGGAGTGTGTGTGCAAATTGTGGCATCGATCGGGTTAACGGTTTGGGAGATTAGCTGCTAACAGACAGACGCACACACAGATTTTTCCCAAATAATTGCAAGAATCAGCCTCCTGGTGGCGCTATATTAAGCCCTTCTGGAAAATTGAGAGCAGAGGTTCATCGTTGGCATCCAGGGAGTGTGTGTGCAAATTTTGGCATCGATCGGGTAAACGGCGCCGGAGATTAGCTGGTAACAGACGGACGGACGGACGGACGGACGGACACACACACGGACGGAGGGTGAAACATATTCTCCACCATGCCTCCGGCCTGGTGGAGACAATAAAACACATTATTATACCAGTATATCTGCAATGTTTGTTCCATTCCTAAGCCAATATTGTGTCTGCTCTGAAAAAACACTGTCTAATCACTAATCAGCAAAACTGATGATATTTCTAATGTGAATAATCCATTCTGCTCTGACAAACTCTGTCTAATCACAAATCAGGACAACTGATGATATTTGTAATACGATTCATTTTTAACAGCTATTGTAGCAACAACTGTAGGTGTGCTGTCATGCTCATTTCAGCATGGCTGGATTTGTTCGACCAATTGCTTGGTTGGAAGAACAACCTGTAGAACTACCTGTAGTAATATGAATATGTGGGACCTCAGGGACTAATCCCAGTGATTGGGAACCTCTGGCCTAGTGTGTGTGTAAGAAAATGTATGATTGGTTGAGCTGGATTCAAAGACATGGTAAAATGCTCTATGAACACAGAAGTGACAGTCTTCTCTGCTGTGGGCCTAACAACCCCCCGTAGTTGAAACCCACAGCCTCTTCGGGCTTATTCTTTTAATTGACACAAGCATCTTGTGTCTGCTCTGGGAACGCACTGAGCACTCTGCAGGATTTCCAAACAAGTGCTCCTGTGGCCTCAGAATTAATCTAGAGACATAAATGTATGTACGCTCAGTATTTTTCTGCTTCATTTTAACCTTTAAAACATAATTATAACTCGATCGCCTCACCCCTTGGGGTGGCATTGAAAGTGGCAGCGGTAAGCCATGTAAAGCCAGGTAAAACAACTGAGAAAACACACAGCATATACAAAATGGATGGATTTACCGTATATACAACCGTGCCGCTAGACACTGAAATCTGTCAAATGAATAACAGCTAAAGCCAGCATGAAAGTGCAGCAACGACTGATCTTTTGTGCTGCTGAGATCATGGCGTACTGCAATGGTTTTCCCATTTGTCACACATTTCTTAATCATACATAGTTAATTGCTTCTGAGAATACAGAATTATCTGAATTTGTTGTTTTTTAGAACACTGAAGCTTGCTGATTTGGGAGAATCGGTTGCTGATTGTTTCGTTTGAGAGATTACATAACAGAGCTCCACAACATAACCATAGGCCTGTTGGTGAACATTTCCTTTGTTGGTAGAATTTGGATATTGTGTACATTCCCAAATGAATGTAATCTGTGGGGAACAAATCCTTTTCAAGTTACAGCAGTCGCTGTAAATACGTAAGGCATTTTATTAGCCTCTTCAATTATTCACTGATGTAGGCTACAACCGAGTGGTTGTCTAATGATGAGAAATAATTGATTCTCAAATTAAATAGTATTAGATAATGTAATTTATTACCAGCACTAGATAGGTTATCTTGCATACTTTAATTAATGATCTACAAGATTACAAAATGTACAAGCCCGGTGGTGCACTGGTAATGCCTAAAATAGGGACACCATGTTGAAAGTAATAAACCAGATTTCAGCACAGCAAAAGGGCAAAATTCATCATTAAAGTTGTAGTGCTGTGATTTTTGTATAGACCTATCCTCACTGTTTTGCATGTGTCTATTCAGTAAATTCCCTGTGCATATTTCTGGGTATACTTGTTATTTTCCCTGCTTTCTGCAATTATAATCATAGATAAGCTATATCTAAAGCTGCTTTTTACATGCTCATAGATAATCGTTTGCTCTATATACTGTATATATGAAGCAGCGACCATCTATTTACCTTTTAGCATTGCTCCGGTTGCTGATGATAGTATTTGTCCATACCAACCATGGAATTTGTAACTCCAGCTTCATTGAGCTTCTACAACGTATTATAACAAAAAGCTTCAAGCGCTGTCTGTGGTGAGCCACCATGCATCCCGATGACTGCAAATCATTTGTGAAGTGTGTATGAGAGCCGATCAGTGTGAGGTAATGCTAGCAGTCATTGTGCTCACATCAACGGGCACACCTCACACAATGACCTGCAAATGAAACAAGGAAAATAATAGTGGAACCGGGTGCATGGCAGATGCTGCATGCATGTGCTTAACACTAGGGAGCAGTAAAACAGTTAATGTATAGGTGGGTGCATGTAGCCAAATGAAGAACTTAATTTTATTTACTTTTTCTAAAGACTTTTTTTTCTGTCTTTCTTTTTTAAAAACAGCATTTAACCTAATTTACCACAAGTAGGGATGTGCCGATTCTTGTCTGATGGCAATACTTCTGTTTATAATAACAATTTAACCGATAGCCGTTACTCATACTGATGCATGCTACTGATGCTCTTTGGCTTTCATTGTTTGTATTTCCCCTTTTGTACCAGGGAAACTATTCATTTTCAATACAATAAATAAAATGTTCAGAATCTACAGCTTGGTAAACTACAGATAAACAACACACCAATGTAGACAATGAAAAATGTTTACCTAATGTCAGTTTTATTTGCCGATACCAATATTGACCAATAACAGCAGATATCGGCGAAACTGTCATGTGGACCGATATATTGGTGCATCACTACCCAGTGCCACATAGTTTTCTGGATAATCATGTGACTGCCTAGAGCCTAGATCCTTACAGATCCCTGTTTATAAATTAAGCTAGATTGTATAGAACTTTGTTTCAGAGCAGTGCTTTTAAGAATTTAAGAATTCCCAACCAAAACACATTTTGCATCCATCTACCTTGATCACGGTGGCATATTGCACTTGATTTTTGTCATAGATGCCCCCTACTTTTCCCCCTTGTGGTCCTCGTTCCTTCCAACAGTTTGCATTGGTGCAGGATGTCATTATTCTAATGTCGGTATTTTTGTAGCTCCAAACGTACTTTTTTCCCATATGCATATTAATAGTATACTGATACTCACGCATGAGTTTTGCATCACTCTGGGCAGCCTTTACACGTAATCCCAGAGGTAATCTATTCCTCTCCTCCCCTCCCTTCTGCCACTCTCCTCTTCAATCACTCCGGTTGAAACTCCTGTTGCACGGGTGCCACATGAGTTGTTGTTTTTTAAATCATGTAGTTGGCCTATTATCTTGTAGTGTGTGGTTTGATGTGATGTGTGAAAAAAAAAAATAGACTAGCTACTGAAATACCCGCATTCGAATAAAGACAACCTCAGGATGAAATGTAGAAAAGGGCGTATCTATGATAAAAAAACAAGGGCATTATGTATCATGTCACAGTAATCAAGGTAAATGGATGCCCAATGTGTTTTGGTGTAAAATTCTCCTTTAAGTGCTGGTCCTGACCTGTGTGTGTGTGTGTGTGTGGGTGTGTGTGTGTGCGGGTGTGTGCGCGCGTGCGTGCATGCGCATGCGTGTGTGCGCGTGTGTGGTTGTTGCATTGGCGGGTGCTCTGGCACATTGACAGAATGAGGTCGTCCGCGTTGGGCTCCAGAATTACATGCTATGTCACGTGTGCACACACACACACACACACACACAGGTGAAAATGTATACACACACACACACACACTGACAAGCTCACTGACACATTCACGCATAATACTGATACACACAGACAACATGCACACAACTTGCGTTCATATATATATACACACTGCTCACACACACACACACACACACACACACACACACACACACACACACACACACACACACACACACACACACACACAGCACACACATAAGCACACACACACACACACACACACACACACACACACACACACACACACACACACACACACACACACACACACACACACACACACACACACACACACACACACACACACACACACACACACACACACAAGCACACACACACACAAACACAGTACAACCAACATTGCACAGACACTGACACAAATCCATCTATGGATACATATGGTACAGTATGTGCTCTGCATGTACAGTATTGTGCCCGTACAAACCCACACGCATACATGCACACATCACTGCGTCCCTTTGGGAGTTGGCCTGGTCAACAGTGATGGCCTGGACTGCAATCCACTGCCCCACTGTTAAACACAGAGAGAGAGAGAGGGAGAGAGAGAGAGAGAGAGAGAGAGAGAGAGAGAGAGAGAGAGAGAGAGAGAGAGAGAGAGGCAAGGGAATATACTGTACATATCTATACTGTATGGACAAAACATATACGAGACATGGATTCACGCCCTCCATCAATCCCTGACTATCTGTGACCTTTCTCTGTCTCTGATTATACACCTGCTTTCCACTTTTCTCTTTACCTCTCGACTCTGTCCTCGCTTGAACTCCCATCAACTGTTGTGAAGAGAAAGAGAAAGCTCGTCCTCCAAGGTGTATATCGCTTCTTTTTCTGTTTTGAAAGCAGTCGGCTGAGTTACACAAGGACAGATGAGAGATGGCATATTATGGGCAACTGTTTCAAATGTTCAGCGCTGTGATAATCAGAACATCTCTTTTTTTGCTGCCTCTGATTAAAAAAGCTGATATTCTTTGGAGTATCGCTTTCTTCTTTACTGCAGTGTGTGTATGTGCCTCTGCCTATTGTGTGCTGCAGAACTCTACTGTTATCAGACAGGGGGCCCTATAAGCTTGAGCGAAGTTCTCCTGAATAAAACATTCGCCCCCTGATCATCCAAAAACCCTTGACCAAAAAGAAAGAGTCGGCAAAGAACTTTTGACTTGTATTTTTTTTTCTTTGACTTTAATTTGTGGTTAAGTTTTAAGTTTCCTTGGAAAGTCTTCTCTTCTCTTCTCTTCTCTTCTCTTCTCTTCTCTTCTCTTCTCTTCTCTTCTCTTCTCTTCTCTTCTCTTCTCTTTCTTTCTCTTCTCTTCTCTTCTCTTCTCTTCTCTTCTCTTCTCTTCTCTTCTCTTCTCTTCTCTTCTCTTCTCTTCTCTTCTCTCTCCCTGCAGGCCTTCACGCTATCTCTCTCTCCCTCAGTTTTGACTCGTAGTGTCCCTGCCGCCCTACACACACCCTGCCTAATGCTGAGATGTAATCTTCGACAGATACCTCTCTGCATTATGAACGCCAGTCCTCCGCAGAATATAAATAAAGAGCATAAAGAATATGAATATTATACAGCAATTTCTATGGGGAGGGGGGTCAATGATGACAAGTAGAGGGGAGCGCAGGAAGCGATTATGGGACCTGAACTGTTGATAAGGAGTTTTCACATATAATTTCATAGCATTACCCTCACCCTGCAGTCTCCTGGGGGTTTGCACTTCATTACTAAGATGGAATGAGGGATTGAATATATATTGAATGGTAATGGGTTGAATTTGAATGAAACGCATAATGATAGTTCTTAAATAAACCTGTCGATTTTACTGTACCTGCTACTGCAGACAGTGCTAAACAATACTGCTATGTGTAAAAATATCAGCAAAGGGCCACTTACAGGATGACATGAACCCGCTGCTGTATACGTTAAGAGGATTTATGTGTCATTCAATAGAGATAATATAGCCTGTGAGTTTCCCACGGTCGTGATGCAACAAGGGTCTGTTTCACCTTCATTTAACCAGTGTAAAAACACACTGAGAATGGGTATCTTTTTAAAGTGGCAACTGGCCAAGTAGTAGAAACACAATTACACTTCAAAGCTACATTGCACATGTCAAATTATATAATAGGCAATAATAAGTCCATGACAATACCTCTAGAAACCTATATAATATATGCAACAATAGCAAAATTGTACAACAATAACCATGGTACAAGAGCTTTTGCACACAAATACACAAAGTACAAAGTTGAGGGGTAGAGATGAATAACAGTCTAGCAGTAAGTCCATCATTTATTCCCGAAAAGGCCTAGCTGTCCTGACCCCTTATCCATATATTATGGATCAATATTGTGGACTTATACTGTTATCTGTTTACAAGTGGAGTATGGATGGGAACAAAAGAAACCAAAAAATATATACTGTATATTATGGGAATAAGCAAAGGCTAGTGCAGCTCCGAACATGTGCAGGTGTTGGACTATACATTTAAGATGATCCTTTTGAAACTTCTCAAATGAACTTTCAAGGCCATGACCAGGGTCCACAGAAAGCCAAGCCAGGATACTTTTTATCCCCCTCAGATTTGAAGGCTGGTAATACACACTGTAGCCATATTTGATCTGAGGTTTACACTATTTCTTAACAAATTAAATATGGAGGAAATGTATAGTGGTAAATCACCCAGTACATTTACTGCAGAATGCTTCCCGCAGCATGAGTCAGGACTTGAAAACAGAGACGCTGTGAATTCAATGCAGCATTAGTATATTATATACAGTACACTTTGGCATTTGTTAAATGGAAAATGGAACGGCACACTGCTTTTCTATTTTTTAAATGATGAAAGTGGAGGTCTACACCATAAGGACCCTCAAGACTCCTTGAGCGGCATTCAACAGTATCCCAAGGTAAATAAATGATAGTTAGGATTAGGAACCATAACCATATGGTTACAGGTCTGTAACTTTGGAAGTGTACAAGTGAGAGTTATGGGGATACCTGGCCTGATGCTAACCAATAAACCCCATTGTCCAAGGACCCCCAGAGTCCTTGGACAATGAAATTAAAAAGTCTATATCACTATAGTTACTGTATTTCTACTACAAATCCGTTGTTGACTCATAAAAGCGGATACATCAATACACGATGTTCAATGAAATTTTAATAACTAGGAAATTGTGCTTCTGGCAGAATGTAGATGTTGCTCTTGCAATGATTCAGTCACAATCCGACGATTGGACTCAATTTGGAGCTTTTGATCCCTTTCATTAAATAAAAATAATTAGCATTTCTCCCAGTTTTACTTGGTGTTCTCGCAAAGATAACAAAACGCTTCTCAAGCGTGCCATTATTATTGATGAACTAAAGCACACACAATAATCTGACTAATTCCTTCACATGCATGCACACACACAGTCGCATACACACATGCAAGCACGCACATACATAAACACACAAACTCGCATGCGCGCATGCACACAGGCACACGAGACAGGCAAGACATTTGACAAATAAGGGATAACACCCGACGAACCAGTGATTTGTTTCCTAATAACTGACTGAGGCGCAGCTGAGGTCAATTATTAGGAAACAAATCAGTGGTTTTCAACCAGTGGTCCGGGGACCGCCAATGGTACTTGAGAGTTGAGAGAGTTCCAGATGTAACTCTTAAACATGAGTGTAAACATGAGTGTTTACACTCTCAAGGGTTATAATATTCATCACCTGAATGGGAACAACCAAATACGTAGCTAACCAAATGGACCCGCTAACGGCGTGCTGGAACTAAACGCGGAAGTGCGTCGTGGATTGATATGAGCACAGCTGTTTTCACTTTGGGGACCTTGATTATGCAGACCTCTGTATAGAGCGGAGCGGTCCGTTATAGTGACATGTGACCAAAACGATGGCTTCTGATTGGAGCATTAATTCAAGCCATGTAATAAGTCCATGCATTTACACACACACACACACACACACACACACACACACACACACACACACACACACACACACACACACACACACACACACACACACACACACACACACACACACACACACACACACACACACACACACACACACACACACACACACACACACACACACACTATACACGTACAATTACACGTACAATTACACTTATAACACATAAACGAGAATCCGCCAGAGAAAAGTACACATAGACATGAGGAGGCACATCCGGACTTGTCTGTGAAACAAAATACACACGTGTTGACACACTGGTCTGTGTGAAGCATGTGAGGTACCCGCGAGTGTGAGCACTGCCACAGCACTGCCACAATTCCACACATAAGGGTGCTTCCTCTTTGACACATTTCCACAAAGCTTAACGTGTTTCACGTGTGACGTGGTTGTCGCACGCTGCATGTGTTTGGCCTGGAATACACATGTCGAACGTAAAAAAACACTTTGAATTACGGCACTAATCGCACCTCATCGTACACACAGGCTAACACGTGTTGGTTCCTTTATGGAATGCCAGCGCCCATCACGGTCCTGCAGGCTGAGGGCCGCCTCAGGGATCGGGACGACACTGCTCCTCAGATATTTTAGATAATTGAACAGATTATGCACACTTGTTGTTGTACTGTCGCAGGGCCGGCATGGCTCCCGGGCATTATAAGCGCCTGCTGCCCTTATGCCTTTCATTAATTGTGAAAGTTGTTTCTCATCTCTGGATGCCACCATTAGTCACCGGGAAGACGTGCCCTTAGGCTGTGCGCTTCCACCAGCCGGAGCCACCGGACCATGAGAAATATCTGTGTGTGTGTGTGTGTGTGTGTGTGTGTGTGTGTGTGTGTGTGTGTGTGTGTGTGTGTGTGTGTGTGTGTGTGTGTGTGTGTGTGTGTGTGTGCGTGCGTGCGTGTGCGTGTGTGTGCATGTGGTAGGTTTTGCTAAAGCATGTTTGTGCGCCACTGTCATATGGCTAATATAGAATGGGGTCATTGATTTATAAACAAAACATAGCTCCATCAATCATGGCGATACAAGATATGGCGAATGTTGGCATGCACAGCCGACATCTTATGTTGTTTATCTACCAAAGGAATCTGAAAAAAAAAACAGCAAAGCACAACTAGGTATATATCAAGCCGAAATCTTATAATCTTTCAGTGAATTGAAACAATTTAATCTTGTCCTCACATTTCTGAAATTGTATGAACTCAAAAGTATGTGTATGTATAGCAATACAAGTCTTACCGGTAAATCTTCCCGTATTTTTATGTAATGTATGGTAATACAATCCTGTTCTCCTATGCCCATGTATGGAGATCCTTGATGTAATCAACATTAAGCCTATATTGTGCCCTTTAGAGCGAGGCGTCACTTCTTACCCCCTTCTTCTGGGTGTGCTTGTTTTATTTGTTTTGAAATTCTGTGAAAATGTTTTTCCGTGGAATTGCAGGGTTAATGTGTTTTACACCTCAAACCTTTACCGATGGATTTCAGGAATAACCCCATAAAAGCCCTTTACATCCAGACTAGCAGGGGATTCAAATCGGATGCTATAGAGAGCAGTGGAGCAAATGCTGTATAGTACTGAACAGATTTTTAACACTGTACAAAATATCTTGGCATAAAATAGTAATGGGGGCCATTAGGTATGGCCGGTGGACAAGAAACATTTATTGAACTTTAAAAATTCATATGGAATCACAGGGCCAACTCATGCTGGTGGCTGCATTATTTAAGACAATGTCTATAGCCTGGCGGAGATTTGCCAAGCAAAGCACCAAAGGTGATGAATGTCCTCTAGTCAAAGCTTCATTTTGCTACATGTTTTTTATTTCTATTGATGTATTTTCCATTTAATAAACAGGCAAACCATGGCATCTCTTTTTGAGCATGTTATTAGTCGAACTGGGAAATGACGCACTGAAGGCTAAAATGTATTTTCAGAATTGACACCAGTGGGGGTCTTCGACTTCCACTGATTGAGACCAGTCTGGGAATTCATAACAAAAAGAATTGGGCTTGCATGCAACTGTGATAGCCCTTTGATAGCCTGTGATTTCACTCATTCAAGACATCTGACTCTGACTGCAAATTTGGGTTTCAGACCAATGAACAACTCCATTAACTTTTGCTAGATTAGCCGACAGATATATTAGAGGGCTTAGATAGTTCATCTACTTTTGCTTGTGTAATGTTTGTAAGTTAGATAGAATTCTTTGACAGGGAGTGTTTGTTTTTATATACTCTATACTCTGGGTCAGATTCTGTCAGATTTGGTCCAAGAAACAGTACATTATATGAATAACTGACTTTGTTTGATCTCCGGTGTATAGCTGTAAGCACAAAGTTTAAACTAAATAGTCAGTCAAATACCCCACACTTTATCTGTGAGGGAACCATCATGAGAATCGAAGGTGTTGTGATGAAATAGCAAATCGTGAAAAATGAACAAACCAAACAGCTTGTGCCGCCTTGGGGACATAAAGTGGCAGAGATACATGACTTTTCAATTTGCTTGTTCACTTACTCCACCAGTTACGATCACCACAGGTGCCGATATAAGGAACAAGAAAAGCTTTCAATATGTGCAGTCTCTTCCCTCCCCGAGCAAACGCTGTAGACCCTAAAGCCGTAAGAAGACATTGGGCACCGGGCCAAGGCTTTCAGGCATCACTTAAGACCGACTCTGTGAATGCTATTAGATGATGGATACCAATTTTCAATTTCAAGCCTTGTTGTTTTGATGGCACATATCCAGACGTGAGTGTTTCTACACAGGGAAAAAAGCACAATGTCTCATGAGCAATTGTCAAGCAAAATATTTACTTCATATTTTTCCATGAATTGCAAACTATTCTTTTGAACACAGGCAAAAATGTTGACATGAAGGAAATGATATACACACTACAAGGACAGTGCTGCATTAATGGTCTTCCGTGTAAGGAATTAAACATGTTGTCAAGATGTTTTTTATTTGAAAAATACTCCTGCTGTCTTCTGCTGACCTTCACCCATCGATCTATAAAGCATCGGTGTTGCACACTGGATAGTACCTGTATCAAAATAGAAAATATTGTATCATATTGTAGTACAAGTAAAATATTGTATTGTTGACTTTGTATAATATATTGATTTACCATAGAAAAAAAATGTATTGAATACTTACCATAAGCATTTGTGCAATGTCTGCAAAAAATTCAAGAAGAAAAGCACATGTGTTACAATACAATCTAATGTCCATCTATATGCTACATGACTGTTTTACTCATGTATATCCATCCTAATACATTGTTTCCCTTAAAACCCTGCACTATCCTCATGTGTCCTACATATTTAATAATTTGCTATACAGTTACTGTAGCGATTTCAAATCATTGAATCGTATCACCTTAATGATCAATAACTATCAGGATACGTATCATATCGCTGTCAAAATGTATGGTATGATGGTCTATTGGTCTATTATCGATGTGCAACACCCATGGAATCACATACCGTATAACTAGGTTTAAGTGCATGTGGACTGTGCTTTGCTATCGCTCAAAGGAGTTTCTAGCAATTACCCTGCAGATATTCAGTGACCAGCAATGTTTTTTTCCTATGCATGGCTATTCTCGCCACCCATTTTCATTACTTTGTGATGACAGAGAAAGCAGTCCCTGAGGAAAATCATATGAGGCCAGACGGCTGATTGTGCTATTCAGTGGGAGCTTTATTACAACAAGTCTGGGCCTGACATCTCCGACAAATTGCTGATAGGGAGACTCAAGAGGTGAAAGGAAGAGACCTAAGCAGATGCTATCAAAACCGATCATCAACCACCACCATTGAGAACTTTTAATTTGTTGAAGATGCCATTTCTGAACTACTTTTCCCCAGTACTTTATGCTTTTGTTTTCCCCCAGTTGTCGAACAGATATTCATTTTGATTCTCTGTGATACCAAATCCAAAGATATTGAAAATATGGATATTGTTTTGGTGTGTAATGTGTTGTGGTTGTTATCAGGGTTTGCAGCAAGGGGGATCTGCTGCTTTATATTGCTGCTTTATATTATGACACCCCTCCGATCAGGTCATATCACAATTTAAAAATGTAATACAAAAGGGGAGGCTAAGACACTTTTAACTCGTAACTTCCTGCAGCACCCACTGCATGCTGTATACAGTAGCCTACTTATCGCATTCTGGGGGGCAAATGCAAAAACTAAATCACACTTTTATTCTTAACAAATAGTATGTTGTGGAGTTGTAGACCTTTTTTAATTTTATTTTTTTTGCCAATAAAGTAAAAGGGCAGTTATTTGAGTATGATTCGACTGTTGGTACAGTGGACAGTGGACTGTACACTACTGGTACAGTGTCCACACACTGTACCAGCAGTGTGTGGACACGTATGTTCGTATACAGTGCATGGGCATGGGGAAATGTGGTAATAGAATAATTTGAGGCATGGGAATGGTTGCAACGAGAAATGGGGCTGTCCAGGAGTATTATTCCAGACATCAAACCCCCACTGCTGGTATTACCCACCATCAGCTATGGGAACACAAACTGACTACAAAAGTAATTTGGGGCTCTGTGTCTTGCCGGGAACACCCTGTCAAGACCTGAATAGAATCTTCTCTGAAAGCTGTGATGTTCCGTTTCATCTCTTGGAAATTGTCTGTTTCTCTCCGGGGGTGCTGACCTTTGAGAATTTTAGGATGTGTCTATTAATTATGCAAAAGATGCAATTGACCTCATGTTTCGAGACTGACCCTTTGCGTGCACACAAACAGGAGCACGAATAGACAGATACAGGTGGCAGTGGGGACTTTCTGTTGCAAGGGAATATTTCCATTAGTTCTAATTTGTTCCAACATTTGAAGGCAGGTCCCTTTTGTAACACGGGAGGGTAAGGAGCAGGCCTGGTTAACAGTGTAGAATCACAGTGGAACAGGCCCGGAGCGCCCCTACTTAATCAAATCACCCACCTGCGTGGCACAGAAATGTAACCCATATGTTTATGCAAATGTGTGCAACATATAGCAGGGGTAAAGGTACAATTGTGATAACAAGCTATGGCACATGCATTGGGAGGACGAGACAGGTTCAGCATTTGGACCATCACTTCCCATGCTCAGCTGGGTACGTCTAAATTAGACAGCCGTAATGGAGTGCATTACTCACGCCGCAGACGGACCCGCACGTGCCATCCAAATCTCGCATTAGGGATTTTTTGCGCTCCAATATGGTAAGTGGGTCGGACGAGATTTGCTCTGACTAGCATTGTCACTTATCGAAAAGTACATCTGACTAAAAAGCCAGCAAGGAGAATCTGTCTCTACAAATTGACCGTGACAGGATAAAAAAAAATCCCCTGAAAATAAGAGTTTCTGAGCGGCCTTAATTCCCCACATGACAGTGTTGGTTTTCTACCTTGGTGGGCAATATTGTTTAGACAGGGGAGACTGTCTGCCACGGGGCATCGTGGGTAATAACACATTGGCGTGGCCTAATCCAAAGCAGATCTGACAGCGAGGGCATGCAGAGCCATTACTGTTTGTCTAGAGGATTTATGGCGTATTTCGGAAAATGTGATGGATGCTTATTGCTGCTAAATTAATTGTGTCAGAGAGACAGGTCTAAAAGTGGAGTGGGGAAAAAAAGAAAATGGGAACAAAAATTGTATCCTGCATGGTGAAAGTGCTGGGCCAACTAATCCCAGTAAAATGTATTTATATTATATATTATAATAAAGAAATAGGCAACAGATGCACTCAAAATACACCATGGGTATTTGATACATCATTTAGTGCATATTTCTACTCCCTTTTTTGCCCTTCCAGCTGACACTTCCTATCAGAAGAGTGTGAATTGCTTCTGTTTGCTCTAAATCTATGATTTTGGAGATCCACTCACATGCCTGGGACTAGTGATTGCCATAATTATCACTCTTCAGCCAAAAGCCTGATTTTCCATTATCGGATCACAATGTGTGCATTACATGAGCCGTGCTACTGAGACAGTACAGGGAGTGATATTTTGGATAGTCTGGTTATTTGGATGTGGTTAAACCTCATTATGTTCACAGTGAATCGCATCAAGTGGTGGAATTAACAGGCAATGTCGATGTCAATGTTCAGCGTGGTCTTGACACGGCCCTACATGCCAAAGGTTTTCCTTTTACGCCTGTGCATGGTCTGGTGACTGTTAAATGTTCTAATTGCTGCTCCATAGCAGGCCCTGCTGCTGAATGCCATTACCGGTTCTTCCAGTTCCAAAGTTCTGACAGGCACATGCTGGGGGCTGACCGGGCAGAGATGACACAGGACTCCAGAAATCTCATTATCGCAGTCACACATCGGGAAAGAAAAGGGGAAAAAATATGTCCAGTCTCTGACCATCTTCATTACCCTGCTGTGTCGCTGCACCACTAAAGGTGGTGAAGACAAATGGTTGCCTATTGTTCTTAAGTTTGTCCGTCTGGTCAGGGGGGACGTACTAGTCCCGCTCACTGGGTGCCAACTTTTAACTTTGTCAAACTTCATGGGTATTTTTACCTTGTACTGTATTTGAACAACTGTATTCTTCTTAAAATTGCTAAATACAATGAACTCCTGGTAATGGTAACTAGGCCTATTCAATACAAATTCTTTCCATTGAAAACCGATATACTGTAATATTGACTGTAATGCTATATTTTCTGTTTACTGTACATAACACACACGCACACACCTGCACACCAGCAGTCATTAAGACATGTGAATCCCTAAACTCCTTCAAAACCACTCTCAAAGGGCATAGCACTCAGAGAGTCACATGGAACTACGTAGTGATATGTATACAAAAAAAAGTTCCCTGTGAGGCGTCAAAAATGAATGAAGGATGTGCTAATATATAAATGGGTCAACAATACAAATGAAGTTTGTTTTTTGTATTCATTTACTTTTCCTGCATGGCCCCAGTGACCTCCACAAAACCCCTCTTCAATTGGTTCATTTTACCCACCACTGCCATTTTAGAAAAAAAATAAAAAATAAATTGTTTTTGCTAAATTATTCACATGCCATCCATAAGCAAACCACCAACAAGTACGGTTATATTTTAGACCTGGGTAAATTATCTTTGTTATAGGTGATAGTTATTTTGCCTTATGAACAAAATGTATACCTTTATTTTGAAATGTGCGCTCGCTTGGAGAGGAAACGTTGGGTATCACTACAACTACATTTGACGCGTCACGCATGGAAAGTGTCGGCACTTTATTATGACGGCTGTTTGCGTACATATCTGTCTCTCGACTTTTGCATCATTTTCTCGTTCGGTGAATATGGAATATATACTTTTATGAAGCAAACACACTTGTACTTGGAGTATAGCCTTGTGGACAGCATGTGGTTTCTTTCAAAGGAGAAGGAGGAGGAGGAGGAGGAGGGCGACGGCAGCAACAACAACAAAACATGCAGGTAGGATTGTGTACACTTACTAGCCTGTGATGCTGGATAGCGTTGGGCCGCCGTGCCAACCTCACTGCCTACTGTAGTGTGTTCTGACTCTGAGCTCATATTTTGAGGGATTAAACTGTGTGTAAGCAAGTGCAGTGTTTAAATAAGTATAGTAACAAGTTCACAACTAATCTCGCTGGTGCAGTGTCTGCAGTCATTACGTTTTGTGTGGGGAAAAATAGTTTTGCTAATTTGCTTACGCACCTGTTGAGCAAGCGATTGTTCGCCTCACATTAATAAAACCAATATAATTGCTCCACTGGCAGTGGCGTTATAGGCCAGAGCTTGGTCCAGCCATGAATACGGTTTGTATTGTAAATGCTACATGGCAAAATTTACTTAAAGGGAAATTCCAGCCATTGTCAACATTTTACTATGTCGTTAATTCCAAATCTTGGGCTAGTCATTAATATACCTTAGAGATGTTGTGTGGACATGATAAAAAAAGTTCCCTCATTCTGTGGAGGAAATGGAGGTCTGAAAAAAAAGGTGAAACAGAACTTTATGATATCATCAAGATGTTTTTTCTTTTTTCTGACAGTGTAGAAATGAAACCAAATGGACATGTTAGTTTTAATTTGGTCCCATTTATACGCTCTCAGAATATGATATGAGATATTAGAGATAGAGTATGATATATGAAATACAAAAAAGTATTTTTATTCCTAATAAAAGGAAAATGCTACCTTACAGGTTCAGCATTGGTCTGCATTCTAACCTTGGTTGAGTTTGATTGAGGACAAATGGAAACTACAGTTTCAGCAGTCAAAGCTTAACTTAAACAGCAATTGCAGGCTATTTATTTGACAGATGAAAGCCCTGCAGGCTTCTTCTATTTTAATTTATCAGTATGCTTAATTATTTAATTGTTTTATTTGTTGCTCATTTGCTATCACAAACTGTTGGCTGCACACTGCCATCTGGCTGGACAGGTGGTCACCAAAACTGGCCAGTACTAGGAACATTTGTCCAACTGCATAACTGGGCACCTGGATGAGACAGTGGGTTACCCGCATGTCCTGGTGAACGATTTGGTACGTGGACAACTGAACACTAGTGACTTGTGGGAGGACACCTCTTAAAGGGGAATTCCACCCATTTTCATTTTTTTCCTGAGTGTACAAATGGGACTCTGAACCAAATGGACTCTAGTGGGTCCATTTGGTTGCATTTGTACACTCTCAGAAAAAAGGAATCATTAGCTTTTTTTTTTTTTTTTTTTTTTTTTTTTTTTTTACCATGCCCACATACTGTAACATCTCTAAGGTATATTATATTAATAACATGGTAAAATATTGAAAATGAGTGCAATTTCCCTTTAAGACACCTGCATGCACACTTGCGTTTGCATGCTCTTGCGCAACACACACAGACATGCTATTAAAAGTATAAAGTACAGCATATTGAGAAAGATTGTTTACAATGCATAATTGTATCCATAAAAGTAAATGACAAGACAAAAAACATAGGCCTACTTTTGCCCCAAAAATATGTGAGAAGTGGGGAGACGCCGTCCCCCCGTGTCCCCCCTCCACTACACCCCTGGTTGACACCTGGGCAACTGAATGCTAGACACATGTTGACCCCGGGACAACTGAACACTATATGGATATTTGACCAGCTGGATAACCAGGCACCTGGACAAGGCGAGGCAGGCTAACTCCAGTGAATAAAAGAGTTGAAATGGCACATTTGTTTATTTTACTGCTGCAGAAGTTGCGCATTGAATCCTATTTTCACATGGCATTGGTTTTACGTTATGTGAGTGGCTCTTCAGCGACCTCGCAAACATTCAAGCTTTCAGCGTGAGGTTTGATGATTAGATTGGCCCTGCACCAGCACTCCATCACAAGCAGCCTTCACAGCTGACATTGCCGGAGAGAAGAGTGCAAAGGAGATCTCCCCGGGTCTTCTTGAATGACAGACATTACTTCATCTCGGCAGGCTGATAGAATTTGGCAGGTTTTCACAGATTCATGCCTTTAAAAATATACCTATAACCCCCAGACGTAATAAACCTCAACATTTGTGTGAGCGGGGAGTGGTGGTCCAACTCATTCATGGACATAATTCCATCCACTGAAGCTTGTGGCTGTAAATGTATTGTACACCAGACATACTACCATTATCCTATATATAGTATGTCAATGAATCAATCAATCAATCAATCAATCAATCAATCAATCAATCAATCAATCAATCAATCAATCAATCAATCAATCAGTTAAATCAGATTATATAGTTATAACAAGATTAGAATTCTCAGTATAAAAAAAGAAACAAGTTCTATAGTATACAGCAGTACAGTGTCTCCATTTCCCTCACAACCTTATGCGTTCCTATACGTCCATCACCATTTGTAGTGCGTGTTTAGCGCGGCGAACGTTTGAACTTCATCTTTATTCATCACGCCCGCCGAGCATGAAACGGAGGATGAACAAGTTGACCTCACTTTGAATAATGCTGTATTTGCATCAGAAAGGGAGGTGTGCCGAGTTCACGCCAAGATAAAGGAGAGAATGAGGAACACTCGCTTCCGATGTCTGTAGCTAGAACTCTGCCCTAAGGCATCTGTTCTTCTGCGTTGACCCGGGATGGCTTAGCTTTGCGTGCAGGCACACGTGTGCACACACACTCACTGTCCCATGCTGCCATATCACCACCTAAGCCGAGCTGCTGAACTCTTGTCTTAAACACTTATAGGGATAGCTGTACCATAAGGTGGCCAGGGAGGGAGTTATGGAAAGCGGATGCGAGTGGGAGGGCGGTGGAGGTGTTGTAAACAAAGCAGAGTGGTCTGAGCTCAGTGCTCACTCCAAACATTCTATATGCTGTGCTGTGGCATGCCATCAGCACTACATACAGTACTTAAACGTGATTTCATCCATGCCTGTAGTGCCGAAGTTATCGCAGAAGTGCATTAAATGACGTTAAAGCACTGCCCTCGAGTGTAATATTGCAGTTCTACAACAGCTGCCCTTCAAGCTAATAGAATCGTCAAAAATAATATATTTTCAGTAACAGATGTAATCACCACGACCACAAATGTCCCAATAAACTAGCTAGCCTAGCTACCGAGTCTCCGGCGCTCTGGGACAAAAACACCAGCTGAAATCTTTGTATTGATTAGACATTACCGTGCAAAGGTTTAAGTAACTGCATGTGACCTGTTTCAATCAGTCAGATTAGTTCCTCAGAACGTTGAAGTTCATATTATTCTGTAGAAATACGTACAGTAGTGCGTATGAGTGCATGTGTTGCTGCTCACTTGCCTGGCACAATTTTGAGAGTGTGTGTGTGCGTGTGTGTGTGTCTGTGTGTGTATGTGTAAGCATGCGCAATATTAAGAAACACTTCATACTACAGTTTTTCTAGGTCATGGCCTAGAGGTGTGTTATGGCATGCCATGCATACAATATGTAAAGCTAACAATTCTGCATCCTCTCAAAGAGACTTGATCTCCTCTCCTCAGACTTTATAGTAGTGGGAGTGGAAGGTCTGCGGCTCTTGCCCTCAAAATATCAACTTTTGCTAGTAATGCACTGAAGACAGCCCTCTATATGCTGACCTGCAACCCATGCATGGGCAGAGAAACCATACCATATGCTCGCTTGCGATGCCTATATGCAAATCAATCTATTTTAATCTTTTTGTTTTTACGAGCCTCGTTTCTTTCCCTGAGCAGAACACTTTTACACCCATTAGACTGCTGCACTTACGAGCCGCTTGTTGTATCATGATCATGCCATGATCAGTCCAAGGGATTTACTGTCGTGAAACTTTACGATGCCGTGCAGGCGTCTGCATCGGCTTCGCCAATATATTCAGTCTCCACTCTCATTTCTCAGGCGCCGTCAAACCTTTTCAGTAAGCTCTTCGTTGGCAATCTATCATTGTTATTCATAAACGTCTATTCATAAATGTGTAAGTATGGATCGCCGGGTGCTAAGTGAGTGACAGTTTAATTTTCGGCGCCTGCGTCATTGCTCGCTAGCTCGATCCCATGCAAAACTTTAGCTGTGCCGCTTGTCACCTGTGAGTGCATCAGTATTAGTGTCATTTAATTTCCTGGCGATGATCCGAGAGTGGTTATGTAAACCCTGCAGGCTACCATTGGGTTTGAAAGCATGTATTGTGAAGTTGGCATGTTTACAGCATCTTCTCCCCCATCTGGTAAGACTCACCTTTGTGTGTCCTAACTTGGAACAATAGACAATTACTCATGCATGAATCCATTGCATTTTTTATTTACCGTTAGTAATGTGATGAAGACCTCTAGGTTTCAACTCATGGGGTTGCGCTTTCCAACAGCATTTATCTTGTCTTGACTCCTGTGCCACATCACAATTTACCAACGGCATTTATCTTGTCCTGTGCCACGTGTGTGTCACAGGCATCTCGTGAATGTCCTTGTTGTCAATGCAATAATCTTTCAAACCCAGTGCTTACTGTTGGTGCATTGTTCCTTGCATCCTTCGATGATTCATCCGTCAGCACGCCGCTGAGCAAAATGACAGGGAGGTCAAATATCCAGGCGCTTTTACACTGACATGATACGAGGTGGCAGAACATGACAAAATTCAGCTTGACGTGATGTCAACCGCTTGAGTTCTATTAGAGTTGAATATGTTAACCTTGCCACTGATTGCAGATGGAGGCGTGAGCCAACAGAACAAAAACAGTAGCTTGACACACCATGGCAACAGGTGGCCAGAATTTGCCCTGTCATTATGCCCTGGTTATTGTCTCCACTGGGCCGAAGGCATGTACTGTACCCTGGTCATCCGTGTGTCCACACGTCCGTCTGTCTGTGTACTGGGTCATGCCACTGACGAACGTCTAACCCACAGTTTCATATCAGCTGATAATGAACCCGATTATCACAATTCTACCTATAATTAGCTCAGCTGGTAGAGCTCTTGCCTTTGGGTTTGATCCTAGGCATCGCCAACTCACACGGCTTGGTGCAGCAAGCCCTGCAGAAAGTACCTGGGAGCTATTGGGAGGTGTGGGTGTAGACTCCCACATGTTACTGGCTGATACTGACAATACTGTAAAGCACTTCCCAAAATACTTCCCTAGAGATCTAGGGAAAACCTTTGGCCTGCCTTTTATATTGTCACCAGAAGACCCGACTTTTGTTGGCATTTCTTTTATATTACCAAAAATCCTGTGAATTTGTGCACAATATCTTTGACTAACCTTGACTTAAAGTCTGAAGGATTAGCCTGTTTTGAACAAAAAGAGTGAGCCTCAAATCATGCAGTGAGATTTTGCGAAATTCTTCAAGTACTTTCCTATTGAAGGGTGGGAATGAGTCCCACCCTTTTCACATTGGCCTTTTCAAAGCGCCATCAACTGTTGGATTTAAAAAAAATATATATATATATGTATATTTATTAAAAAAAATACCTCAAATCATGAATTTGAATGACCATTTGCCATCAAAGGCGCAAGAAGAAATGGCATCCTTTTCACATTGGCCTATTATAGCACCATTAGGAGGCCACATTAACTTGACCTGGCTTGTGGAAACTTGTGCCGGAGTAGCTGGTGTTATTTTTTTGTACATTTTTACAAGCATCTACAAGCAGTGTCATTTTGTATTAGGTGCACACCTGAGACTTACTGAGACTTTATGCTGTTATCCCGAGTAGAGAGTAAGAATTCATTATGTTTAGACAAAGACAAATTACCTTAACCAGCTCGAAAGGCACAAAATAAACAACAAATAAGCACTAAATAAAAAAGTTTAAAACAAAGAAATCTGGCAAAGAAAGTGTTTGGCTGGGAGTTAAATGGAGGGGCTTCATTTAGTTGATAGACTGCGCAGCATCAACGACACGCACTGTTTTGTTTTGTGATGGTGCAATTCACACCTGAGCCACATTCAGAAAGCAGCACATGCGGGAAGGACAAATCGCTGGCAGCGATACAACATCAGCCTGCTTAGCGTGGTGTGTATGCAATGTATATACACATAAACAGCCTCCCAGGGGCGGATGTAACATTTCCCAATTGGGGGGGGGCAGGAGAAAATGGTATGGGGGCGGCTTCATCACGCGTGTCGCTTCGCGCCACGGACGATGAAGTCGCACCCATACCATTTTCAGTTACAAGGCTTTTATTAGTCAAGTAAAGCATCAATAATATTAACATCAGTTGTTGTTGAAGTTGCAACAGACACACGGCATGCATAAAGCTAAAGGTCTGACTCAGAGAGTTTTCTGTTTTCAATGATGAAATTCTGTTTGTTTTAGTGGTGACACAGCTGTAGTTAGTAGCAGTAGTAGTGTTCATCAAATCGTTTTAAATATAAGCACTTTAATTTGAAATATCTTGGGTTGTTTTGCAAGCCATCATGTTTGGTGGGGCAGACTGGGAATTTAGGGGGGCATTGCTCCCTCTGCCCCCCCTCTGCCCATGCCTAGATCCGCCCCTGCAGCCTCCTCCTGCAGCAGGCCTTGGCTTGCTTCTTCAGAAGAACGCAGCTCCAAAGAACCCTGGCAGTATGCGGTGTGACTTTGAGAACGGCCCTCATGCGTACGCCTTACACATATAGTTGTACTCTTACATGCTGCACGTATAGTAGCTGGTTGTGTAGTCTTTGTATTGTGCGTGTTTACACTTGCACTTGATGTTTCCACTTACAACTTCCTTTGGCAAACTATCCTATACGTGAGTCCCAGCTATGAGTGATGATATACTGTATCATGACCTGCATGCTTTCATCTTGCGCTTGGCAACAAAAGCCGTTTATTACTCCCAACATTTGAATGCGCAAATTATTGTCTTGATTTTCACGAATCTTCACAATAATCAAGTATGGACATAAATAGGACTTACAGTAGTTAAAGATAGAGTATTTTTTTAGTTTGTTTGTCTTCTGAATTCATCATCTCATGGCAAGGTTTGGAGAAAGATGAATCACCATAGTTGCGTTTATTTCTTCAAAGTTACAACTTCCAAGGAGCTGCAGCCATTTCCCAGTTTGATAGTAGGAATATGCACATTAAAGCAGCAAATCCACTTGGATAGCACACCAGCTGCAGTGTTCCCCTCATATTTTCAATGTAAACTACAGTATACATGCACGCACGGTCGCACGCACACGCATGCGCGCACACACACACACACACACACACACACACACACACACACACACACACACACACACACACACACACACACACACACACACACACACACACACACACACACACACACACACAAACCATTAGCAGCTGGATAAAAAAAAAAAAACATAAAAGGTATGATCATGTGTGTGTGCCTAGAAACACGATTACAATCATCATCCATCATATTTGATGTCACAATGTGCAAACAAGTCACAAGCTGATGTGTGTATCAGATATGACCATTTGCTGGGTTTGCTCTCATCACTGTTTTGGACACCCATTATGCCCATCATTCCACCAAGTAAACTTGTAACAGATTTGGACCCCATATGACGAGAGGTAACTTTGGGTTACTTCAGTAACCTCAGTTGTAGAAGAGAGTCATATGGGGTCCAAACCATATGACTCTCTTTGAGAGAGGGACTTAAGACAACTATTGTTGTAGAAAGATAAGAGTGAAGTTTGGCTTTTTTTGAAAAGTGTCCGAACTGTGGACCCAATCCTAGTCAAAGTTGTAGCATCTGGCACCATAAACCTGTACACATACCTGAACACACGCGCACGCACGCACGCACGCACGCACGCACGCACTCACGCACGCACACACACACACACACACACACAAACAAACTGCGGGGCCACAGTTTTTCTTTCTTTGTGTTATGGCTGTTGAAAGCGCACAAGGGAAAAGAAATCCTGTCTGACCTTCTTGTCGACATGTAAGTATAAAAATGAGAGTGCAGTTACCTTAGTTCTTGTGAGCCATTGAGACATTATAGGCCAAAAGGTTACAGCTGAGTGCTTGTGGTCTCCTGAAAGAACATGACTGAAGCTCAGGATCGATAAGAAGATGAATTTGGAAGGTAGCAGAAATTTCAGCAACACTGTGAGTGTGACAATACTGTGACTTTGGCCACTAACTTTTGGATACTACCTTCACCTTAGCCCACCTAGGTTAGTTGTTGCCGATTTACATACATGATTAATATTACTTGATAATATGATTAACATTGACTGTCTACAAATTATGTTATTGCAGACTTTTTGATAGACATTTTCTTGTTGACAAAAAAAAGATGGAATTTTCTCTTAAAGTCATTAAGAATGAAGGCCGCTATGCTACAGATGAAAGCACACTACAGCAACTACACAATTCTAAAATAAAACACACATGGTCTATCAAATTCTTTCAAGTCCATTTAACTTGGGGCCATTTTTGTAGCACAATATGGTTTAGTCGTTTTGTGCTGAGAGGAGCCAACTGTTTTAATTATCTGTGTCTGTTCAGATGTGACACTGGTAATGATAATCTGTCCATCACACAAGAAAGGGAATGCTCACCCCCTCCCAACCACCAGTTTAGTGTAAAACAAACTGAAACAATAAACTCTGAAATATCTCGCCTTGGAAATATGGAACATCTGTTCTTTGCAAACAGTATTCAATAGGATTCCGATACATCAAGTGAAACCTTGTGATGTGTTGGTGTATTGCTTGTATAATGGGGCTGCATGCATCGGCAGGGTCTAGTCTTTGATTGTATAGGCTGCTGATTTGTTGACGTATGCAAAGTGTTCACCACTGGTGGTGCCATATGGCTGGCATCATAGAGGGTATTTTTGAGCTCATTGCTTCTTATACATATTGCCTCTTTCACAGTCTCGGTATCATTTGTGCATGTTATGTTGGTGTATTTATCAGTCTAGAGGAGACTCTAGACTCACTCTGATGAGCTCCTCCGAAACCAGTGGGTTTCCAGTGGACAAGTGCTTGCTTTGTGAATTTGGTTAAGTAGTAGATGTACTGCTACTTCAAAATACATTCCCAACTTTTTATGAACGACAACTTTTTATGATTTATTTTTCAGCAACTGCATAACTTCATGGAAAAACATAGAGAGAAGAAGCAGTGAAAATATATCTTCTCTATATATTTCATATTTTTAAAGGATGACATTCGATAGCATGTCTTGCGTCTGATTCAAGCTAAAAATCAGCTTCAAGACAAGTAAAGACCTGAGACCTGTATATTCTTATGTGGCTCACAAGGCACCCACCAATAAAGAATGTGTACCATAATTAATGAACATACAACAAGACCGGGTTTGAGAAAATGACACGGAAAGTTTTTTTAATGGGTCCCAATAAGATGGGCATGGGCAGTGCTTTAGTAAGGTCTGAGCCCATGGACATTGTGATTACAGCTGGCGGGAGCATGTTGGAAATGGGGTTTTTGTGGTGGGGTGTGGGGTAAACAATCTGTACAAAGTCACATTTGAGAGATGCCGTACTGGCACAAAGCCCTAAGTAAGAACACCGACAATACCATGCTGTGAAGTTGATTGTGAGCCATATGCATGTCCAGCAGATGGTTGTCCTTCATTTCATCCATTAAAGGGGAAATCCGCTCCAAAACATATTGGGCATCAATCTATCTTGATCACTGTGACATCATATATATTGCACTTGATTTTTGTCATAGATGAGTCTGACCCCTTTCCCCCTGAGGTACCCGTCTTTTCCAACACTTTGCATTGGTGCAGGTTGTCTTTATTCTAATGTTTTTGTAGCTCCAAACTTTTTCACACATCATATTTTAATAGTATACTGATACTCACAAATGAGTTTTACGTCACTCTGGGCAGACTTAGATAATTTTGCATCATTCATTTGATCTCACAAGAAACGAGACATTTCTCAGCACCAACCCCTGCCAATACAGGAACGGAGCATATACAATAAAGAAAGATGGTTTACAGCATATTGGGCTGCAATATTTCATAATTGAACTGTATAAATTTCAATGTCCTAATCATTTCATGTCGCTTTTTGGCCAATTCTGGCCAATTTTGGCCAGCGTGCCCTGGAAATTTTGGGAACCACAACTGTTATACAAGATTGCTCAGGTTGGCTGCAGTCGGTTGCATTTTATTGTTATTAATTGTCATGTTATGATAATAAATGCGACGGCTGTAAAACGTTAACATTGGTATACAGTAGGGCACTCACAGATAAGCTCTGTATCCTGGAGGCCGCCACTGCACCAATGCAATGCTATAACTTTTACTTATCTTTTACTACATCTTTAACATTCACAGTGGGTGAAGTCCCTTAAACTGGGATGAGCCATGAAGTGATGCAATCATCCGTTCCAATCAACTTGAGTAATATGCAATAGGAGAGTCCCCCAGGGACCAGAAAGAGCTCTCGGAGGATTTGTGAATAGGCTAGTGATTACTTTTCCTCGTGCGCGCTTCTGCGCGTGTGTGTGTGTGTGTGTGTGTGTGTGTGTGTGTGTGTGTGTGTGTGTGTGTGTGTGTGTGTGTGTGTGTGTGTGTGTGTGTGTGTGTGTGTGTGTGTGTGTGTGTGTGTGTGAGAGAGTTGGAGAGAAAGTGAGACTGTGACTGTGGCTGAGAGAGACCATTTCTCATACCCATATATGGGTATCCGTGAACACTCAAGCGTGTCCTATATCTATAACGAAGGTGTAAAAGACTGTGCTGGATCATGTTAGGACTGTATGCGTTATATTGTTCCCACGGCTCAATGTAAATATAATATATTACTTGGGAAGCTGCAACATTTTTGAGCAGCCGGAGTGCAGGAGGAGTGTGTTATTCTGTCAGTGTAGCCTCCATCGCTGCTGACGGAGTGAAACTTTCTATTTGTCAGAACGCCATGTGAACGCGGGACATTAGTATGCATAGAGGCTGTGGGTTTTTCTAAATGTCTCCAGTGTCTGTCGTGGTACTGCCCTGAGGCACCTCCCTTCAGATGCTGTTTTGATTTGTGAATAAAAACAGAAATAATAAAGTCAGATTTAATCAGATATAGAGAGAGAGAGCGTGCATGCCTGTGTGCGTGCGCGTGCGTGTGACTGCATATAAGTGGGGGACACAGTGAGCCTTGCTTTCCTGGTGTGGAACCTTTCAATATGTCATCTTTGATCCTAAAGGGAAATCTGCTCATCTCCATGCATCAGTACTACATAGAGAAGGAATAAAATGTACTGTATATGCAGGACAGCCTAGCCCCCTTGGTGTCTGTGGGGGACATATGGATTTATCTGCCAGGCCCGGCCACTCTGTCTGTCTGTTTGTCTGTCTGTCTGTCTGGGGACCTGGATGAAAAACTGCTGAGAGGGATTGCTGAGAAACTGAGGAGTGAGGCAACATATGGGGATAGAGTGATAACACATGCATATCCCACTCCCACCCCTCTCTCTGCTCTGTCCATTCTAACCCATATGCATATTCCCCACCCCCCCTTTCTGTCTCTCTCAATTAAAAAAATCTACTCAAATGAGCTTTATTGGCATGAGAAAGCAAACGTTTACATTGCCAAAGCAAGTGTCACAAATACAATACAACATACCTATATATACAGTTGGGTGTGGTACAGCATTTTGCAGAGTTATGTCAAATACTGCACAGTATCTGCACAGGCAAGGAGTATAACTGCCCTGATACGGAATGTTGGCCGCATTGCGTTGCAACGTAGCCTGAACTGGGTCAAACCAGGTCAAAACAAAAAAAAAGAATCTCCCTTTCAGAGCGTCCCTAAGTATATGTGTTTGGGGTGCATATAACCTTGCTCACATAGAGACTCTGTCCACAAATATGTATAGGAGAGTTGGACGACGTTGTCACGGCACCTTGTCGCCCACACTATACGCAAGAGAAGTCTCATTGAAAAACATGTATTCTATAGTGACATTTCACCGTTCGCTCACTTGCATCAGTGGCAGTGTGGATGGGATGTTGTTCTAGCCGGTGGACACCACCCATACTCACCAATTTAGGGCGGTGGTTAAGGATCGACCTGGAATGGACCTCAAAAGTATTGAAGTGTAAAATCTGTCTCTGTTTTTGTTTTCTCCATAGTGATGTTGTTATAGGTATAGGCTACAGTATATGACCTGGATATGGCCTTTGCCCTGTTGGAATTCAAACAGGCATGCACTAAACTCGCCACCGTGTGTGCATCCTGGAAACGCACCCTGAACGTTTTTGTTGATTCTGGAGATTCTCGTATTATTTCTATTTTAGGAGAGAGGTGGAGAGAGAGAGAGCAGCAAGTCTTGCTTTAAATGCGTGAATACAATGCACCGGGAGAACAGGAAACAAGCTGTACTGTACTGTACTGTAGTTGAGAGCCAATTAGGCGCCTGCTGGAACACACAACCTGCTGCAGTAGAGTAGCCCATGCCCAGCAAGCTGGAGTGCACAACCAATTATCTCCACCAGGTAGGGTGGGTAAACTAAATGGGAGACTGGGTCCTGTATAGTTTACTGCTTTCACGCTATGTCTGATTTGTCAGAGTGTGGGTGTTTGGTTTGTTGATGAATGCGCCGGCTCTCGCAGTAGTGGCCTTATCGCACTCGCTCTAGACCCGCCGACTCATTCTGCCTGTCTGACAACTACCTTCAGAGAGACGCTAAACTAATGGCCCCCGGCGGGCCGCCTTTAATTGGAAATCTATGGCTGCGTTTATTTTCAAAATGCAGCCGCCTGGCAGCCGCAAGTCACTCACATGCGCCTTTATGTTTTTATTATCAAAGCGCGGACAATCAATTGCCGCCGACCGGGGCCTGATATGTCATAGACGGTAGCTTTATCAACGTATTAGCGGCATGGCTGGGGGGGGGGCAGACTGGTGAACAGGTGGCATGGTGTGTCGGGAGGAGAGCTGTGGCACTAAGTACCATGTTGTGTAGAGAGAGAGAGAGAAAGGGAGAGAGAGATGAAAAGACTCAGTACTCCATAGGTTGCATTCTGCTATTCTTGGATTGGATTTAAGAAGTAGATGGTTGATAACGTGAATCCTTTACTATGCACACCTCTTCTACAGGTGCAGCTCTTCTCTTCACGCTGGCTGTCAGCTGGGGAGGATTGTCAGATTTTGTTTTATTTTTGCAGAAGTACTGTGGCAATACAGAAAAGCCTGTATTCCACGTTACTCAAGCGAATGCACAAAAGTACTGTATTAGCATCACAATATGTATGGGAACCCCTTTTGATGTTTTAAGCATTAGCTTTACCTACTGAAAGAGTTAGCATTAGCATTGGCTTTAGCTACTGAAAAATAGCAGGTCTACAAGCTTGTGACACAGTGGTGCGAAATATTATTGGCATCACTGACACAGATACAGTATTTTAAAAGAGACAATTATGAAATGGGGCTGAAGTGGAGAAATGAAATCATTTAGACTGCATCCTGACTTCATGTAACTTTTTGTGACATTTCTAAAGAAATAGTTTGATAACTGCTGGAAAAATCTGCTTTTGTTGCTGGTAGCAAGCCGTCTGCATGTTTTTTTTCCACCCCGACACCCATTAAAAACATGCTCACCCCAACCAGGATGGGTAATATAGACTCTGCAAAACTCAGGGCTAAAGCGAGGGCTTCTAAAAGACCCTCACGTTATCCCGGGACTCATTACATTAAAACCTACTTACTGTACATCACTGATATCATCTACTTTTGACAAGTAACTAAAGCTATTAAATAATTGTACTGGAGTACAACGAACAATATTTATAGTAGAAGCAGTATATATAGTAGAACAGTGGTTTTCAACCCCTTTCATATACCAGGGCCCACTATTTTTCCTGCATTTTAGCTACGGACTACCATTTGATGTTGAGTGTAGAATTATTATCCAATTATTATTATTATTATTATTACTCTCAAGAGTTACAGGTCTACAGTGTAAGGATCAGTGCTGGTCCCGTTACTTTAAAAAAGTAATTAGTTATAGTTACTCACTACTTCTTCCAAAAAGTAACTGAGTTAGTTACCCAGTTACTCTAAAATAAAAGTAATTAATTACCAAGAAAAGTAACTATTTCCGTTACTTTAACCAAAAGGTGTTGTATGTCAAAGAGTTTGAAATTTTCAGAGCAATATGTTCAATATGTTTATAGTTAAAGTATGCAGGCACTACTGCACTAGTAGGCAATACTAGGCATTGGTATGGTTAGGTATAGTTAAGGTACAGTATTTCCCCCCTCTTTTGTTCACAGACACATTATTTTCAAATATTAATAATCTTAACTAGTGTACTAGTAATAAGTCTTGATG
>CM076970.1:33713927-33876427 GCA_039105355.1 Benthosema pterotum
GTGTCGCACAGGTAATTTAAGTTAATCTCCAACTCCATCTGCCTGCCTGTGGTGCTGCTGACCGATCATTTATTCCCCATCGGTTGTCATTTCCACCATTATTGCTGTTTCACCCACCCGCTGCTAAAACATTAAGACCCAATACTAACAGCACCGAAAATCTGATCTCTCCCGGGACAGTCGGTCGTGTCTCCTGCAATCACGCCGTCACTGCGTCTTGTCTGACACCTCATCTGACAGCTATGTTATCAACTTAACGACGGAGGCAATTTCCTCTCGCTCTAATGACGAGTAAATAATGCCTTCACGCCGCAGCCTGTGAGCCACATGAAAGGGAAAGAAGAAGAAAAAAAAAAGAAACAAACGCTGAGCGCAAAACAAAAATAAAGCAGGCTGCGACGTGCTTTTGTTTGTGAGCCCTGCAGGCCAGGGACGCCTGTCTACCCTTCTTCTTATCCCTCACTTTTCGCGGTGACGTGTTTGTTCTCTTGGCGTGCCTCATACCGGTGGCTCTCGCTCTGATGTCGTACGGAAGGAAAAATGTTTCGCGTTCGTCAACCAGGTTGCGCAGAGACTGTCAGGGAAAGGAGCCTCGATGGGGCCCTCCTTGCGTTTTCGTGATTACCATTTCAAAGCATTTTTTTTAATATTATAATTCCATCTAAGGCAATTGTTAAATGAACATCTCTAACTGCTGACTAGGACAAAGATATTTTGAACAGGAAAAAAAGAAGAAGGAGAAAAAGATAGAGATGAGAGTGGAATCGCGTGCATTGGTAATGAAGGCGAGAGAGAGGTACAGTAGGTAGAGCGGGGCTTGATCAAAGGTATGGTAATGTCGGGGGGGTGGTATAAGAAGGGGATTTGGGGTGGGGGTGCATGATGTGTGGAGCCGCTCAAATAAGAGGGCGCAGGGGAGGAAGACTTCCACCCGATTCACCAGAGGAACGTCTTCCGGGAGGAAGGGCTAGTGTGGGAGGGAGGCTATAGGGATGCAGCAATGGTCTTTGGAGATTGAGTGCGTACAGTATATTCTATGTATAATGTAGTTATGGATAGGCTATTTATAAAAGAAATAGAGGGTACCCGAGAGAGGAGTGAAACTCCCCCGCGGAGACGGACTTGAGAACAGATGCTGGGGCTTCTGGTAATTCCTTTGCTTGAGCGTCAGTGACTGTGGGCAGACGGTTTGCAATTCTAGCTGTAGTGCATAATGTCCGAGATAAATGTTTTAAATCACGGTCTGCAGGAGGGAAATAAGGGAATCCATGCACTAATGTTTAGTAGTGCTGCCGAGGAAGAGTTGTTACTAACGCAGTGTTTTTATGAAACCCTTTTTCATATCAAGGCCCGTGGGTGTTTGAGCCACGAACCACCATTTGGTGAGATTTAGCCCCTCGGACCCAAAATAAAATTCTGTAAATGTTCTCTAAATGTGTACGGTTATTATGCTCTCAACAGTCCATTTCAGTGGTTTTCATCCAGTGGTCTGGCAACCACCAGTGGTCCTTGAGAGAGTTCCAGGTGGTCCCCAGCTAAATAAAAGGTGGTCCCCAAATAAATAAAAAGTTGGTTAACCAAATGTTGGTCACTGCCTCAAATGGTGGTCACTGCCTCAAATACTGTGGGCCCTGGTATCAAAAAGGTTGAAAACTGGTCTATTTGGTTAACTTTACATCATTTAGCTGGGGACCACATGGAACCCCATCAAGGACCACCAGATAGCCGTTCTACGAGCTCTGTTGATGAATATGCATTAGTACGTTAGACACAGATTGGTGGAAAGGTGGTGTAGCTCTGCCAAAGAACTGAGGGATCAGACCATTGTTTAAGCAATATTACACGAGAGGGTGTGCTTTAACGTGATTTCATGCGCGCCTGCGGTGCTGTAGGAATTCCCCCGCAGGCCGAGTTCCGAAGATGTCGCAGCAGTGGATGAAATGATGTTAAAGCACGATGCCCTCGAGTGTAATACTGCAATTCTACAACAGTTACCCTTAAAACTCAGTTACCCTTAAAACCCTTAAAAAGAGAATTCCTGAAAAATATTATTTTTCAATGACGGATGTAGTCACCACCGGCACAAAGGTCCCAAAAAACTATCTACTGTAGCTTAACCACCAAGTGTGCTGCAAGAAAAACACAGGTGAAATCTCTGTATTGATTAAGTGTTACTGTGTTGTGGTTTACGCAACTGCATGTGACCTGTTTCAACCAATCAGATTAGTACCTCAAAGCGACCTTGTGGTGGATTTTTTATCGTAGTGTACTATTATTTGCTACAAGGACACATTGACATTGACCAGACAGGCACACTACCAAAACAATAGTTCTTAGTCTTCCTAAGAATGCATACTGTTTATTTTGTATCGTATCTGTATCTGTAATTATGAGATTGTAGCTACAGGTGATGTTAGCTCATATTATTCTGTTTATTACATTTCTGAATTTTAAGCTAATCCGCAAAAAATAAATAAATAAGATATATAATATAATAAGATATAAATAAGATATATCTGATCTAAATACTTCAATCAATCGATCAATTATTAATTAAGTAATACTTAATTATAGTATAAATTAAGTATATATTAAGTATAAGTATAAAAGTATAAATTACTTAGTATAAATTACTACTGTGCATAATCTGCATAAATTGTTGCACCCAAAATATTACATCCGTAGGATGGTGTTAGAATGATGACATATTATAACATTAGCATGGTTTACTTTCAGCCATGTGATTGGTTCAACCTCGGAACGTCTTAGAATTGTTAAAAATCAAGATTTAGGAAATTGGAGGCATCAGTGGCATCAGGCATCAGAGATGGGGTTGATGTGATCTCAGCAGAACCTTTCTCTGCTCCTCATATGTCTACTATACACCTCATGTGCCTACTATACACCTCATGTGCCTGCTATACACCTCATGTGCCTGCTATACACCTCATGTGCCTACTATACACCTCATGTGCCTACTATACACCTCATGTGCCTACTATACACCTCGTGTGCCTACTATACACCTCGTGTGCCTACTATACACCTCATGTGCCTACTATACACCTCATGTGCCTACTATACACCTCATGTGCCTACTATACACCTCGTGTGCCTACTATTCCTTCATACAATCTCCCTTTGTGTTTGCCTGCTGTCTAAAAAACAAACAAACAAACCAAAGGTTAGGTAGAAAGAAATGATTCAGGAAGACAGTTGTGACGCTGTTAAGTTTGTAGAGATAAAAAAAAAATGTCACAGTCTAGACAGTCCATCTTTTACAACATTGGCTACACCTCATCTTAAACTTAAAATGTAATACTTTGGGGCTTGTTTTGTCTGTTCACCCATCAGTTCACGCTGCGTTTTCTATGTTATGCTCTCTATCCTTATTTTGTATTTAACAGCAGCAGATAAGGCTAGACATGGGGCTGTGGTCTCATAAGACAATAAACGGGAAGAAGAAGTACTAAGGCTATGAAACACTGACAGCTGTCTTGGTAAGAGAAGCTTTAGTTCGGACCAAGAGCAAAGGCAATTTCCGTGTAGTAACATATATGTGAAATACAAGATACTTCTCTGCTGGTTTATAGATGGAGGTTCAATACCGTGATGTCACAAAAATCGCTATCGGCACCGTTCTCATTATTTCCACCCTGCAAGGCCACTGAGCTTGTTTACGGTGCTTTCTGAGATACTGTATATTAAAACTTGCAGAGGAAAATAGCACAGGTTTTGTGACGATGCTGCTCATATAGCGAGGTCTCTGCCTCCAATGTCCTTCTGTCTGACAATCAGATAGTCTTAACGAGGTTTTAAATTCATTTTGAGAACCGATTCCACAAATTCTCACCAGTTCTCACCTGAGAACGCATTCTACAAATGTTTTCTAAATCATGACAGTTTTCTGAAAAACCTCATGTTTTCTGTGTCATTGGTCCTTAATATTTCACGCCAAAATGAAATGTCTGGTGCTGGGAGTCTGGTGCAACGCACAGGTCCTGTGCCAACCTGGTGAGAGCAGGAGCAGACCTGGTGAGACGTAGGAGGGGTCTGGACAGGAGTCAACCCACAGAGCCTAGTCCCTCCATGTGCCAGAGTATAGTGCCTCCCAGTACCGGCAGAATAGTTCTGGAGCGGTGGATTGTGTGGCCTTGGGTCTTTCCCTAGTGGACTGACCGAGAGTAGCTACTGGGACGTAAGTCGGGACTTGATCAACCCCGGCTGGGTCGCCTGAGTGAGGGGTATGATGTTGCGAGACCCGAAACCCCGATGACCTTGGGATACATCACTGAGGATACGTCCCAGTTGCATCCATGCGATGTATCTTTAAGCCAATATTTCACGTCAAGGACCCCCAAAATCATTTGTATATGACTGCAAACCCTATGTCTGAAAACACACAGTTTCAGGGATGACCCCAAAAGCAAACATTTTCATTAAAAACGGTTCACTGTAACAAAACATTCAATCATTTGCAGCACATTTTTTCAAAAAATATCAGGTCTATACGCCACTCGGTGGTGTGCAATGAGCTTGTAGATTTTTTTTCAATCGCTAATGTTTAGATCACCAAAAGCGTTCGCACACAGTTTTCCCCGCCCAAATATCCGCCAGCCCGGTGCCACAGGAGGGATCAAAATGTGTCCACTGACCCCTTAAATGGACCGCATTGACCCCCTGTGATACTGTTGTGACACATGCCACTTACAGTAACACATGCACCGCTGCACACAGACAGGCACAGAGCGAAATGCAAATGTATGGCTGCCCTATGCTTATGCAAATGATCCACACACCATAGACTCCTCCCACCGATCCCGCTGGCTGGTCATCTCTGGCTACTACAGTTTTTCTCACTTGCACTTGCGTGCCTTAGCCATTGCGTGACAACGGCCATTGTTGTGAGCATGATAACCTGGGGTTGGAAACAGACATCCCCCATCTTGTCTGGCCTTTCTCTGCGAGACTCTGCCCTTGGTTTCCTGTTTCACTACAGTGACCTTTTTGAAATACAGTGAAACATACAAAGCAAGGGTGCGCCTTTCGTGACAGGGGTAGCCTGGATACCTAGGCTTTCATTTTCGCCTGTGCTACACAAAAAGGGAAAGCCTGGACTAAATTATAAGTAACTAAGTCTACCCTTCCGGGTGGGGGCTGCTCCAAATGATAGCTCAAACTATGCCAGGGGGTCAAGAATATGGTATATCCCCAACCTGTTGACCATGGGATCTAAATTTAAATTCTGACTTGGATATCTATACCAATACCACTGTGTTTTCAGCTGATCATTGTGGCTGCAATACCTAGTCCAATGGGCTGGGTCGAAGACGGATAGTAGGACAGATGCATAACGTCTTTCTAGTCGGGGCTCCTCATTGGTACCCAAACAACAGTGGCAACGCAGAATAAAAGTGTATTTGGGAATACATTTATTTGGCACTGCACTTGGAGATTTATTTGAGAGAAGAATGTAAAGCCGAAATAAATTGTGAAGGGAAAATTCACTTGCGTCAGATTTGCTTTCCTGCCTGTTCATTGTCCTCAGCTGGAGTCTTTCGATTCAACAAACACAATCTGTCCCCCTCATCTCATTCTCGCTTCTCTGTTTTTTTCTTTTCGTTTATTTCCAGACCTCCTCTTGTTCTTCAAAGACTCTCATCAGGGACACAGCTGTTGCTCCAACCATCAAAGTCCTCTCCCTTTGCCTGTCTTAGGTCGCCGAAGCTTTTATTCCACCTCCTCATGGCACTTCTTCAAAAACAAAATAAGATGAACAGCTGAAATACTTGCAAGTCATAACGTGTGGTTGAAGTTAAGCAAATAAACCTTCACTTATGGTACTTTGCAAAAAGTCAAAGGCCACTCTTATTGAAGCAATTTGTCTGCGCAGCAACTTTTTTTTTAAATCAGTACATATTGAATAATCAAATGAACGCTCCAAACATAAGGTGAAATACATTTATTCTCTTAAATTTTCTCCAAGTGTAACATTGCAGCATTTTTCTTTGCTTAGTGGTTGCGTCATTTCCCAGTAGTCCAGTGGTGAATTCTCCCAGAGTGGATCTAACGTATGCTCCTTTAGACGTTGGATTCTATTACACACCTTCAAAGGTTTGGCTTCAGGAGTGCAATACTGTGTTGTATGCTACTATATAGCCCTATAGCCCTGACGCAACTGATGATCGATGGTGTTGTGGTGTGTGTTCATGGTGTTGTTGTGTTGCTGTCGCTGTGCAACATTTTGTTGAGGTCTAAAGGTCTAATCTAAAATCGAACAAATATTTTTTTAGACTGTGGAAAGTATGGGCTGAATGCCAAGACTAATCATTGAGAGACTGACAGAAAAATAAAATCTTTCTGTTGAGATTCTGTTGAGCAGGAAACTACATTGGCGATATTTGTTTTCCCGCAATACAAGTAAGTAGTGTGGAGTGGACATCATAACGTGTGTTCATATTCATAAAGGCTGGTCCAACTGGCTCTCATTGGCTCATGACAAATGACCCTTGAACGAAGGGTGGAAGTGCACCCATAGAGTTATATGGACATATGGGTGACATGGTGGCCTCCTGTCAGTCCTTAGCACCAAGACGAAAATTTAACTCACTTGAGACCCCAGAGCTGGAAGAGGCCATTGCAATGAGAATTGCAGATTCGCTCCCTATCTTATGCCGCAGTCTGAAAATGCACCTCTTCAGACTCCATCTTAACCCATAGCACTTGCAGTAGTAGTTACCCCAGCCTCGACCTCTTACGGGCGTATGCAAGGGCTCACCTTATGTATCTTAAATAGCATTTTATGTAGACTTAGATAGCAGTTATGCAGACTTATATCATGCTAACATACAGTAGCACTATATAGTGTTATATTTGATTCATGTTCAATGTAATTCATTCTGGAATAACGTCTATGCAATACCTGAATTGTAATTGTATGGCTAGTTTTAATTAAACGGCACCAGGAAACACACAAAAATAGTGCAGGCAAAACAGGGCAGGTGCTGTTTTTAATGCATCGTATTCTGGCATGTATTTCACGTCGCCCAGGTGCTGGCTAGTGATCCAGGTGGGAAGCACAGACACTTTTCCATCTTTCTTTGTCCATCGATACACTACCTGACTCTCTTTGTCTCTGGACGTTGCTCACCAGACCACTGCACTCTGGGATTTATTTAACTGTGTGGTCCAGACACCCCCATAGGGCAGGGCTTGACACTAACACTTGCCCGCTTGCCCGGGGCAAGTAAAAAAAATGGTGGGGCAAGTGAAGACTGCTACCTGGTTGCCCGATCGGGTAAGTGTGCAACATAGTGCACTATAACACAACACAAGATACATTTGTCTTGAAGGCAGTCATTGCACTCTGCCTCTGTGTCTTTCCCTGCTTTCTAGATATCCACAATTCCAGGCTGGATTTGGGAAACAAAACAGGCAATTTAACTTTCACATCAAAATGACCTAATCTTCTACATTCTCTAGTTGTGTAGACCTGGGGTAATTAAGATGATGAATTTTAACTCTTGAGAGCCTAAAAATGAAACCAAATGGACCCGCAAGGGTCCATTTGGTTTCATTTTTACGTTCTCAAGAGTTACATCTGCAAAATTTACAATATATTTTAGGGGGCAAGTGACCATGAGCTGAGGGCAAGTAGAACCTGACTGCAGAGACTCTGTCCGTGGTGCTGAAATGAGCTTTCTGTTAGGGTAGCTGGAGTGACTCTGTCCGTGGTGCTGAAATGAGCTTTCTGTTATGGTAGCTGGAGTGACTCTGTCCGTGGTGTTGAAATGAGCTTTCTGTTATGGTAGCTGTAGTGACTCTGTCCGTGGTGCTGAAATGAGCTTTCTGTTACTCTGTCCGTGGTGCTGAAATGAGCTTTCTGTTATGGTAGCTGTAGTGACTCTGTCCGTGGTGCTGAAATGAGCTTTCTGTTATGGTAGCTGTAGTGACTCTGTCCGTGGTACTGAAATGTATATTTACTGAAATGTATATTTACTTGCCCCCTATATATTTTAGGGGGCAAGTGACCATGAGCTGAGGGCAAGTAGAACCTGACTTGCACTTGCCCGATGGGCAAGTGCCTCCGAGACCTTAGTGTCAACACCCCCATAGGGTCTTTGATTTTTTGGTTCCAAGGAGGCCCCAGCTACATTGGGTTTAAAATGATATAGGTAGTGCCAAAATCAGTTGAACCACTCTTGTTTTATACATCACCTGCTTAGGAATGTAGATTTGTACATCTGCTATTAAAACAAAGTCTGGGGGTCCATGAGTTGAAAATGTTTTAGAACCGTGTCTAGACTATACCGTGCTTTCTGTTGTAGGATGTAAGACTTCATCCAGTATGTTTTACATTCCAATGGAATTCTGGTGCTAAGGTCACCTGATTGACAGGCTGATATCCCCCAGTGTCTGTTAACACAGTCTCTCTGCCCATCCCTCATGTTTGACTCCTGAAGTTCCCTTGTGTTCCATCACATTTTAATACAATACACCCGTTTTTTCTTAGTGGTCCAGGCACATGCCACATATAGGCTTTGGCCTGACGGTGTGTTTGCATGTTCGAGTCCGGTTCATGACGACCTTTGCTGAGTGTCTCCCCACTTCTCTCTCCCTCTTTCCTGCCTATCTTCACTTGAAACTATCAATAAAGGCAAGAGATAAATCTAAAACAAAATGGCAAAACAAACAAAAAACAGCATACGGTCACACCCCAAAAACCTATAATCATACAATCACTATGCTTGTGTTCGGCTGTAGCAGTGTGCAAGGGCTCTCTGTGTGCATTTCTGAACACACCCTAAAATGTAGCAATCCTGCATTATATATAATTTTAGTTTAGCTCCCAAAATGATATTGCATTAAAATACCGTACATAGAGATACATTTAACTATACAAGAATTTGGAGACACTTATGATCCACCAAACTAGGGAATTTGCCAATATCAAGTAGATATTTTTGATTATATGAGAGGTCATTTCAAGGAACCAATCTGATTGGTTGCAATAGAATTGCTTACACAGGCTTGATGAAACGTCTTCGCCTATTCATTGCTTTTTAAACAATTCTGAATAATAGACAATGAAAAGTTCAATGATACACTTCTTTTAATGTATTATTTTACTTTGAATTTAATTGGATTACACTTGAGGTCATGATGTACTGCCATTAATGACACTTCTTTTAACTGTTTTTCTTTTTTATAATGGAACTTTTTCAAACAATTCTGAACAATAGACAATGAAAAGTTTGTTGATGCACTTTTTAAATTGGCACTTGAGGTCGTGCTTTCCTGCCATTAACGACACATCTGCAATGCCAACGGAACTCGCTTAAATTATACCTTTTGAACTTTTTTCCATCTTTATCTTAAAATTGGTAGCAAAAAGAAAATCAGGCTGAGGAAGCTCGTTTGAGGTGAACATGATGGTGGCTAACAATGACGGGTATTTTATACCCCGCATAATTCCTCTTCCCTCCTCGTAGGCTTGTTATTTCCAACCGCAGAATACATTATACTTTGCGGTACAAGTGATTATCTCAGAGGAAATTCTCTCCCTTAATTTCTCCAAATATAGCTACTTAAGGCATGTTTTCCTTCAGGCTTATTTAGTTAATCAGGGCAACAATATTATTGTCAAGAGGGTTTCTATTGCACACTCAAAAGTAAAACATATTACGTATCAAATGCAAGTGCTTACACACACACACACACACACACACACACACACACACACACACACACACACACACACACACACACACACACACACACACACACACACACACTCGCACAATGTTATTCATCATCAGTTCACACAAACGCGCAAACAAAGTTTCCAATTGCTTGTTGTTCACATAGCAATGCCAGAAAGATGTTTACAGCATCTCTTAATTCTCTTCGCGCCGATAACGCGGGGCTCGTGGACATCCCGTTAGAACCCCACTGCCGGTAACGCGGACGGCTCGTATCACGACGAGATGTAGATTTCATTCTTTAATCCAACTATTAGTCCGTGCGCATCGTCTGATGATCATCCCGTTGCTAACTTTCATTTGGAACAGAATTGAGCGACAACTCTTTTTTTTTTGTCCCATTCACTTCCATTCAATCCAATGCATTCAAACGGCTCTCCTGTGTTTTCGCTCTGAATGGGGTTGTCGCACTGGTGAATCAACTAGCGCTACACGGCTCTTCCTGACTTGTGACCCGGATGTATATGGGCAGATCGCCAGATGACCGATTAGGCAAGACAACAGACACAGCATAACAGAAACAGCACATCCTGTTTAGGAGATCTGAGCTTCAAAATAAGGGCTTTTTTACCGATCGAACTGGTTTGAGCCGCGGCAATGGAGAGGAAACAAAGAAGGTCCCCCTAGCGGTCAATGAGCATCTCTTAAGGTTTTTTCTCTTTCCTCCCATATGCTAGTGTTATTCTTTCTGTCTTTGTTATATTGCGGCACGGCCATGCATGGGTTCACAGACAGAAGCAAGAAAACTAAATAAAAAAATAAAATATTTAGCACCTGTAGTACTTTTCTTTTTCTGTTTTACTTCTTCAGATGTCCTTCTTGGCCAATGACAGAGACGAGGATGAGATGCGAGTGTGAAAGTTCTTCCTTTGGAGAGGAGAAATGAGCTGAGGCTGTGGCTCTCACAGATGTCAACTGCCCAATTTACACCTGCCAGCATAGAGGTGTGTTGCCAACAATGCCATGTGGCAGCTAATACACAAAGAGGGAAAGGCTTTACTTTCAGGCCGTTTGCACACTGCCAGATACTATAGGTCTACTACTGGTTTGGGTGTGTAGTACGAGTGAGGCTTACCTTATCATCGATACCTATGGTGGTGACCTATGGTGCCATCAAATGCGAACATTTTAAAGGGGAACTCCACCCATTTTAATATGTCATTAATATACCTTAGAGATGTTGTGTGGACATGATAAAAAAAAGTTCACCCAATTCTGTATTTCCTAAAAAACTAGTCTGAAAAAAATCATTAACATGGTGAAATACATCTGATGACATCATCAAGATGTATTCCACCATGTTAATGATTTTTCTTTCAGACCCAAAAAATTGAAAATGGGTGGAATTCCCCTTTAAATGTTGCTTGTTTTCTGTATAAATGATAAATGATAAATGTGATAGATTTGCACATTAGGCCTAGATTTTCGTCACTGCTAAACCCCTTATCCCTTAATTTTTTTGCCTTTTTAAACATTTTTTATAATAGTTCGAAAGGCCAGTCTACATGCTCACAACGTGTCAATAGATTGGCACATTAAAATAGTAAAAAAGGCATAAGGGGTTTGGGATAAGGGGTTTAGCATGTAACCAAAATGGAGCCCTCATTGTTTCATGTTCATTAATATGTGTTGTCAGACAGTCCCAGACAAAAGTATGAATAAACTATGCTCAAATCATGAAGGCGGTACCTGTGTTGGACTTAACAAAATTTAAATCAATGAGTGTGGCTAGTACTGTATACTGTAGTACTCAAGATCACATTTTGATGGCTTTAGTCTTAGGGTTCCATTTCCGGCTCATCTCCCTTTATACGCAATTAGAGCATCTAGCATTGGGGAAGAGGCGTTCCCACGCTAAAGTTGCTATTTCGTTACCATACTATTTCCCTTAAACAACCTCCTAGACCCAATTATGCATAGGTGTGGTTTGGGCGTTTTTAGCTTTCATCCAATCCGTGTTGGTCTTGCCATTGCCTTTTAATTCATTCATTCAATTCAACAAGGCATGTTATGAAAATTGTGCCCTTAGTGTCATCTGTAATTTCATTTTTTTCTGAAATACTAATTTGACAGAGCAACTTTCAAGTATAGCAAGTATATACAGTATAATAATACACCATACTTTGACTCAAATGCTGGGGTGCTGGGGTTGAGCACACTTTGTCCACGTGAGGAGGAACGTTAAAAAGCTTCAGCTTGTCGAAGTCAGCCGACAGGAAAAGTTGATATGTGATATACCCCGTGGAGGTAAAGAAAAAGAATCGTCCCCCACAACTCAACGCCACCATGAAATATTAAATGCGATGGTATCTAACGGCACAAAAATCCAGGTTGCCCAGTCCCTGAATGGGAGCACAATCACTGCAGCGCTGCCCCGGGTTTCCTATGGGGAGACAGGATAGTTCACTTCTGATAAGATCTTCGTGTTGGTGAGAAACAGGCATCACGTTTCCCCTGGGCGTGCACACACACACACACACACACACACACACACACACACACACACACACACACACACACACACACACACACACACACACACACACACACACACACACACACACACACACACACACACACACAGAGCAGAGATGCTATCTCTAAGTACTGTAGCTTCCAGTCTTCTTACAGCTCCGAGCTAACAACCCCAAGGTCCTGGAAAGCTGTACTTTCCATCAAGGACTGCGGCCAAACGTGAGTGGCATTTAAAGCGTGAATATTTGCCCAAAAGGGGTTGCAAAAATGGAACGTTCCACAACGCCGCTTAACCTGAACGCACCCCGGGTTGTTCTTTCTCTACATGTAACCCAGGGGCTGTGATTTCAAATGATATTCTTCAGCTGAGTGATTATCCAATGTGCCTTGACCACACTTCCATTCAGAATGGCCAGCAGTAGTGCCAGCAATCCATCCATCAGGAGTCTCACCCCCAACCCCCACCCACCCCCTGCTTCTACTTCTTCTGCCTTTTTTAAATCCTTGTTATTGCTTTGGGAGCTAGAGCTGCTATGTGGCATTAATTTGAATCATCACCGCCTCCCTAGATTTTCTCCTCTCTTTTCCTATTCCAGTAAAACCTTGTAATAGTGAGGAAGGCATTCGGTGATGAATGGAGGCTAGTTTTAGGGAGGACAAAGAATTTTAATTTGGAGATGATGCCTATTGTGATGTTGAATACTGTGGAAATACTTGTGTGTTGTCCTCAGGCAGCAGCGGGGTATTTGTTTTCCTTCAACAAGAGACAAAACTGTTTATTTTTCTTTACTCACAGTATTCCTTTCCTTTTTTTGTGGACTTCTTATTGGCTCAGTCTGTTTACTTTTCTTTGTCTTTATTGTCCTCTGATGGTGTTCACAGTTTATGAAAATGTTTGTTTGTTGCTTACTAAATGAAGTGAAATTTAGCCAAATTGGTCTATCTGACTGTGTATGAATAATAATTTAAAAGCCATCGAAAAAGATTTAACATTGTAAAATGATAGGTTTGTATTTCAAAGAAATAGATTTGATTTGATGTTGAATAATACCATAATTGAAGTAAGGAATCTGTGTCTCACCTCACGCCTCATTCAACAATGGCCACACTGAGGTAATTGTCGTTGTTTTCTTGAAAGGTGCCTTGTTTGTGCAAGATATCTCCAAGTCCTTTCGCTATATTTTACAGTAGAAATCCCACTATTTGCAAGATGCAATTCTTGTCTGACACACACGCCCACACACGCGCGCCAGTTCCACTTCATAAGTGCACATAAACAACAAAACCCCCATCCATCCCCTGTGGACTTGCGGAGCCACGGGGGATGCTGTGACCTCTTGGTAGCCCGCTCCACTTCTCCACATCTGAGAGATGCTATGATAGAAAATCTTACTTACTGTCCCTGTGGGAGCTTTCAGTGGATTTCTATTTACTGTACCTACAGTACAGCCATTGTCTGACGGGGGTGGGCAACCTTTTATATTTAGGGCTCAGCCCCGCCCCGCCTGTTAGGAAATATGCTCCCATACGCTAGTCTGTTTATGTTCTGTTTTTACTTTTTTAATTTCACTTTCCATTTCCTCAAAAATCAACGAGCTCTTCAGAAGCAGTCATTTTGCAAGCGTGATGCAGCATATTAGAAACGAGCCCAGAATGTACTCAAATAATCTATTCCCCACAAGTAGACACCGCATTTGGAGCACTTAGGCTTCATATTTGGGCTTCATACGTCATCGCAGTGGAACTGCAGATAAAACTGCTTTAGAAGCCAGACGGAAATGGCATGGACTGGTTATGTCAGAGGGGTGATTGACCCTCACACCATTAGAAATATGTTTAAAGGTAGGGTAAGTGATTTGAAATTCATGGTGTAGTACCAGCCTGGTGCACTTGGGGCGCCCAAGAGTAGCTACACTATGTGAACCTGCTGCTCGATCCTGATTGGAGGAGAATTCACCCTCCACCTGGGGAACTTTTATTAGCTCCTCTGCTAATGTGGGGGAAGGGGAAACTCCATTATGGTCTGCACACCTTATAAGCACACCTTATGAGCATTTTAACAGAAAAATACTTTTTTGGTTGATATCTGACAAAAGTGAAATCACTTCCCCTACCTTTAAAGGACATGACCTATATGATATTACATTTTGAAAATAGACTTACCTTACATTTTGTATAATTCCACATCCAGTGCTTGTTTTTTTATGTTTTTCCATATTCTTTCTACATTCTTTAAGTTTAAATCTAAAAGTGTCCTTTTCATGGGTTAAGACTTAGGAGTCTTTTCAGGCACATATTTACGGATTTCACAAGGCACCCACGCAGCTGATGCAGATCATATAGGCATTGTAAATGCATCTAAACAGACGGATAGAGAAAACACATTCACTTTATCTGTATTCTCAGAATAACGGAGATGAACGGTAATTAGTTGGTCTTTTACAGTAACTTCTGAGTGGAGTCGCAATTTACTGTGGTTATTTTCATGCAGATTCAACTCACCAAAGTAGAAAAGTGCTTAGTTATCGGATTTGGAAGTCTAAACTGGAAAGCATTCGGTTGAACGAGTCATAACTTCAGAATCAAAAGCGTATAATATTTTTTATTGGTATGGTTTTGGCTGGTGGCAAATTGGTTCTCTGCCTCCAAAGGAAATATTAGTAGTGTGTTATACTTTACCAAAGCCTATAATTGAGGAAACTTGGAAGAAAGCAAACACAACCACAATTAACAAGTCCTGTAACCTACCTCTGAGTCAGGGGTTTTCGACAGGTGGTCCGGGGACCGCCAGTGGTCCCTGAGAGGGTTCCAGGTGGTCCCCAGCTAAGTTGGTTAACCAGATTAAAAGTTGGTGAACCAGATGTACTGTAACTCTGGAGAGCGTAAAAATGAAACCAAATGGACCCTTGCGGGTCCATTTGGTTCCATGTTTACACTCTCAAGAGTTAAAATATTCATCACCTGAATTAGCCTATTCTCTATACAACTGTAGAAGATTAGTAGTAATTTATATCTGTATGGTTGCCTGTTTTGTTTTCTCCGAAATCCAGCCTGGTATTGTGGACAAAAGCAAAAGAAACCCTGTCATCAAATGGTGATCCGTGGCTCAAATGCTGAATAAATGGTGGGCCCTGTTTGAAAACCAGGTTGAAAACCCCTGCTCTGAGTTATGCCTAAATTGTGCTGAGCTTGTAAATCAGCTGTTTTTTTTTTTTTTTTTTTTGGCGTGCGACACCGTCATCCAGTACAGTGGGTATATAAATCAGTGCATCAGAGAGATGCATCCCAACGCATGGCCGAGTTTGTTGGTGTCTCCAAAATAGGCCAGTTGCTAAGCCATGGTGATTTATGACCCCTTTGCTGCAGTCGGCGCTAGTTATAATTCCTCTCCGTAGCTTTTTTATATGCTCGATATTGAAATATAGCCTCTCACCGACGGCCTCACTTGGCATTATTTACATTAGCCCAGGTTGTTTATTCCGGACCCATTCCTCCTCCCACCCTCCCCTCCTTTCCTCCCTCCCTCGCACACCCCTCCCTCCCCCGCTTTTCTCTCTATCCTTATTTCATTTGCTCTCCCCGTGGTGATTTACCTCCGAAACCTCTATTTATCCACCGCTAACAAATTGGGTTATCATGCTCCACCACTCCCCTATTCCTTCTGTGCGTTTGCTCTTCTTTACCTGTCTGCCCGCTGTGCACCGCCGCGCCGCCTTCGTCCTCCTCCCCTACCGTCCTGAGCTCCATCTACACGCACACACGCGCACACACACACACACACACACACACACACACACACACACACACACACACACACACACACACACCACACACACACACACACACACACACACACACACACACACACACACACACACACACACGCCACCCAACCCCTCAGCCTTGGCTGCTGACTTATGAGATGCCAAGTGTGAAGGATGGTGTCTGCCACAGAGGATGTGTGTGTATTAGTGTGTGTTTTGCGTTAACATTCTTTGTCCTACCTTGGTGTGTGTGTGTGTGTGTGTGTGTGTGTGTGCGCGCACGCACGCACGCTTACGTGTGTGCATGTGCACACATAACCGTGCACTTTCCTAGTTGTTCCACACCGCTGCTGCCTCCTGTTGGCATGACCATTATGACAGGAGGCTGAATCCCTGAACGCTTGGCGAGGTGCACATGGCATGCGTGTGTATGACTGTGAATGTTTTGAGGATGTGCGTGTGTGCATGCCGCGCACGTTTAACTGCTGCAAGATTGATTGCTGGACTCCCAGTGAAGTACTATGATTTCAGAATAGAACATTATACAACAGACAGGCAATGAAATCTTGTTCCACAGGAATGCTGGGGCCTGCACCATCAGGTGTGTGTGCGTGCATGTGTGCGTGTGTGTGTGTGCACATGTGTGTGTGTCTGTGTGTGCGACTGTGCGTGCACAAACATGCGTGTGTGTTGCATTCCTGTGTGTATGCCAGTAGGCCAGCAGTATAGCATGCTGGGCTCCACAGGCTAATGTGAGCCTGACATTTAGACTTTGGGTGACAGGGTATGTGGGAAAGGCCAAGCGCTGTGGCGTAAACCATGCTTTAAACCACACTTTATCCACTGAATAAACCTGCATGATGCTGAATGTCAAGAGGCTCTCCAGCTCCTAATGTCTTGAGGTGTGTGTATGCGTGAGAGACGCCTTTCTGTGCGACTCTACGCTCCGGCTTTAATGCATATCACAAGCACCACATGCTCGGCAGACATGTGACAAAGTATTCAGAAGGAGCCTATGCAAAAACTGGCGTCGACTGGCCTGCTGCTGGGCGGCCGCTAGTGGAGACTAGTGGAACAGGCGCCTGCCTGGCGGGGACCGACAAAGTGCAGCATGAATGGTGCCTGCCATGGCGGTTCCGCATTGTGCCATGCTTATAGGGCAGTGCTTTTCAACCTTTATGACACCAGGACCCACTATTTATTCAAAATTTCTGCCACGGACCACCATTTGATGACATTTTAGCCTCACAGACTAAAGATTTCTTTTGCTTTTGAAAACGCAGCTCTTCAGACTCTGTCTTAGCCAATGACACATTCAGTAGTACTTGCCTTGACCTCCTACAGTCATATGAAAAGTCAGCTTATTTATCTTAGAGATACCAGGGGTTGACACTAAGGTCTCCGAGGCACTTGCCCATCGGGCAAGTGCAAGTCAGGTTCTACTTGCCCTCAGGTCATGGTCACTTGCAAATTATAATACATATAATTTTGCATTTAAGTTTACTTCCTACTTGGTGCTATAAACTAGGGGTTTTCAACAGGTGGTCCGGGGACCACCAGTGGTCCCTGAGAGGGTTCCAGGTAGTCCCCAGTTAAGTTGGTTAACCAGATGTAACTCCTGAGAATGTAAAAATGAAACCAAATGGACCCTTGCGGGTCCATTTGGTTTTATTTTTTCACTCTCAAGAGTTAAAATTCATCATCTTAATTAGCCCAGGTCTACACAACTAGAGAATGTAGAAGATTAATGGTCATTTTGATGTGTGTGTTAATTTGCCTGTTTTGTTTCCCAAATCCAGCCTGGAATTGTGGATAGCTAGAAAGCAGGGAAAGACACAGAGGCAGAGTGCAATGACCGCCTTCAAGACAAATTTATCTTGTGTTGTGTTATAGTGCACTATGTTGCACACTTGCCCGATCGGGCAACCAGGTAGCAGTGTTCACTTGCCCCACCATTTATTTACTTGCCCCGGGCAAGCGGGCAAGTGTTAGTGTCAAGCCCTGGATACTGTAGCTGCATGCACTACTGTACATGATGTATTACCGTGCTTTTCTTTTGTTCAGTCACTCTGGATTAAGTCTTCTAATTGCCTTAATTGTAAATTGAACTGGGAGTGCAGTTGTGCAACTTTGTGTATGTGTGTTTATTGTTTACTATTGTGTGTGATTGTGAAGTGAGTTTTCCCCAATAAGGCATGGCCAGACTCGATGCTTTATCCAACCTAAAAAGACAGGGCTAAATGCCCACAAATGATCTGCATTACTTAAGGCATTATACGCAAGACTATATATTATAACTTTAATGAGGTAAATGTTGTTTTATTTGATTCCTTTTAATTGAATTGCTCTGTCTTTGCATCATTCCTCTGCCGTTGTAATAGCTGTAGGTGCCCATTGTGTCTTGATACCATAATAGGCAATAAAACCACTTCCATCCCGTCATTGGTGTATCATTGTAAATGATGCATCATTTAAATGGTGCATAGTGCCTTTACCCAATTCACTTTACATAGTTACATTACATTTAGCCATTCACACACTGATGCCAGGGGAAACCAACCTGCACATCGGGAGCAATTTGCTAAAGGGCGACCCTGGGTTTTTGAACTGTAAACCTGGCAGTATTGCAAAGGCGATACTGCCTTGGGCGAATGCTGCCCAAGGCAGTGGTGTAAGTAACTAAGTATTGTACAATGTTGACATATTTGTACTTGAGTATTTCCAATTTCCAATACTTTTGCATCTACGCCGCTATAAGCCAAAATGTGTATACTTTACCACTTACTTTAAATTTTAGGCCTTTAGATTCCCTGAGGAACACAGGCCATTGATGAGGCTCCTCCATCCCCTTTGGTACTGCGCTTTTCTGCTCCAGTCCTTGTGCTTTCATCTCCTGCTCTGTGGTTCTTCTCCAGGTGGCTCTGGGCCTTCCTCTCTTCCTCTTGCCTTGTGGGTTCCATGAGAAAGGGGAACTCCACCCATTTTCAACATTTTAATATGTCATTAATATACCTTAGAGATGTTGTGTGGACATGATAAAAAATGTTCCCCCAATTCTGTATTTCCTAAAAATGGAGGTCTGAAAAAAATCATTAACATGGTGAAATACAGGCGCGTCACCACCTCTGGAAAGATGCGGGTGCTGATGCTGCTTCGGGGTTAAATTGCGGCCGCGTGTTAGATTTACACACACATATTGAGACACGAATTTCTGTACAGCAATCCCTATCAATACAACGGGAATGCACTGTACCTATGTCGGGGGGGGGGCATTGGACTGGCCCCATGAAGTGAACGGAGTTTCGTAGCAGCGTAGTTTGAGGTCAAAACTCGTTGCTACGAAAAATGCGTAAAGGTTTGCATGTATGCGTAAATGTGCTACAGCACTGTCTGTGCATTGGCAAGCAGGCAAGAAATATACAGTTGCGATTTGGCCAGCACCCCCACTTTTTCGCATCTTTTTTTTTTCGACGTGAAAAATTGCGGGTGCTGAGGCACCCGCATAATGAATGGCGGTGACGGTGACGCCCATGGTGAAATACATCTGATGACATCATCAAGATGTTGATTTTTCTTTCCTACCCCTTTTTCCTGAGAGGGTACAAATGGAACCAAATGGACCCGCTAGGGTCCATTTGGTTCACATTTGTACCCTCTCAGGAAAAAATTGAAAATGGGTGGAATTCCCCTTTAATGAGTGTTTAGTGATTGATTTGTTATGTCTTTGCAGTGTGTGTCCTATCCATGTCCATTTCCTTCTCCTGATCTGTGTTTCTATTGTGTCTTGTTTAGTGAGGGCCCACAGGGACCTCACTAACTCCACTACAAGTATTTGAAAACTTTAGTTACTAGTTACTTTGGTGATTAGAAAACCTACATCAACTAGCCTGGGCTATGGTTCAGTGGTCCAGGCACCGTGGCTGGTAATCCAGCACCGGCACTGTCCGAGGGTTCGACTCCCGATCTCGACAGCCTTTACTGCATGTCACCCCACATCTCTCTCTCCCTTTTCTGTCTGCCTACTGTCTGTCCCTCTATGACAATAAATAAAGGCCAGTAGAGTAGAATGTGATGCAACGCATTGTGTGAGCTTGCAGATTCGTTATTATCAAAATATTTTTACCCCTTTGGAACTTGTGACATCTCATTTGTAATATTAGTATTTTTACATTTAGTGTTTGTGTGTGTGTGTGTGTGTGTGTGTGTGTGTGGGTGTGTGTGGGTGTGTGTGGTGTGTGTGTGTGTGTGTGTGTGTGTGTGTGTGTGTGTGTGTGTCTGAACATTTCTGCTTTTTATTTTTATTGTTTCAATGATGGCTATTCAGAGTTTGGCAGCAAAGAATAAATAAATCACTGGAAAAATACCTGCTTTGACAGAGATTTCGAAACTTATTAGCTTTTTTTCGGCTCAATTTTAACTTTTCTCTAATTTAATTTAACGTGATTCCTGTATTGTTTTAGAACAAACAGTAGACTACTACAATTATGTGACAACAATAGTTGCTTTGATCTCCCCATGTTCTTCAGATTTCCCGTTGTTTTGGTCCTTGGTTTTGGCAGTCTCACGGGTTTCTTCCTGAGCCTTGAGCAGCGCTGGCTTTGAAACACCTCAGACTTTGAAACACCTCAGACGCTTGCAGGGGCGGATTGGCCATCTGGAGTACAGGGAGTTTTCCCGGTGGCCTGCGCCACCTAGTGGCCTGGACAGGGTTTTTTTTTTTTTTTTTTTCAAAAAAAGAAAAGGTGTCCTACACCAGAGCCTTCAAGTAGGAGAGATCTTCTACATTCTCTAGTTGTGTAGACTAAGTTGGGCTAATTCACATGAATATATTAACTCTTGAGGGTGTAAAAATGAAACCAAATGGACCCGCAAGGGTCCATTTGGTTTCATTTTTACGCTCTCAAAGAGTTACATCTGGTTAACCAGTGGCCTGGCAAAGGCAAAATTGTCCCGGTGGGAAAATATGTGCCAATCCGCCCCTGGACGCTTGCCATTCTATTCTGTTCTATTCTGCATCGTCGAAAACAGTTTGTTTACTCGGTTGTTTGTCCTTCATAATCTTTTTCTTCCTGCTCAATCACCTGGGAAGGAAGGATAGGCTACATAATATTTTAGGGGATTTGAGGATTGTTTGTTTATTTTCCCCCCTTCTGTGCTGTATTTACATGCCTTTAGATATAGGCCACACAAAAAACAAAGAGTGGAAAACATGCACAACATGACTTTTCTTCAAATTCAGACATCAGAGCCTGCATGATAGAACAAGTCATAACACAAACATACATACATGTGACAAGTTCAATTCAATTTAGACTTTCATGTGATAACTTTGTGTCTGTTTGTGATAAGGCTATATGTGCTAAATTCTCGTAGGTTATGTGCATAATTAGTAAATGGCATGGATTAAAGGGGAATTCCACCCATTTTCAAAAAAATCCTGAGAGGATACAAATGTACCCGCTCCATTTGTACCCTCTCAGGAAAAGGGGTCTGAAAGAAAAATGGTGGAACACATCTTGATGATGTCATCAGATGTATTTCACATGTTAATGATTTTTTTCAGACCTCCATTTTTAGGAAATACAGAATTGGGGGAACTTTTTTATCATGTCCACACAACATCTCTAAGGTATATTAATGACATATTAAAATGTTGAAAATGGGTGGAGTAAACTACACCTCAAGCTTAAATCAGGTTCTAATGCGTTTAGTAACAGTTTGTGTGCATTCACATCTGTGAATGTTCTGTGCCTTTTTATCGGCAGATCAGTTTGGAACATTGCAGTACTGGAGGAATCGACTTCAAGCTCCAGCTCCAGCCAAGCATGGCAGAGGGGAAAGCAGTCAGGCTCCTGCAGTATGTCAAGGTGAGAACTACTGTACATAAAGTGTAACAGAGACTCCAATACCTTCCGTATGAGCTACAGCAGTGGTTTTCAACCTTTTTCATACCAGGGCCCACCATCTATTCAGCACTTTGAGCCAGGGACCACCATTTGGTGACAGTTTCACCCCTCAGACCCCGAAACTAAAGATTTCTTTAGTTTTTGTCCACAATTTCAGGCAAAACAGTCAAATACACATGAATAAACATTGTTCTTCATTCTCTAGTTGTGTAGACTTGGGCTAATTTACACGAATTTGGTGAAAGATGATGAATATTTTAACTCTTGAGAGTGTAAACACCAAATGGACCCGCGAGGGTCCATTTTACGCTCTCAAAGAGTTACATCAGGTTAACCAACTTTCCATCATTTAGCCTGGGGACCACCTGGAACCCTCTCAAGGACCACTGGTGGTCCCCGGACCGCTGGTTGAAAACCCCTGAGCTACAGTATTTATACTTTGTCCCATTATTGCCCAAAGTAAACTCTCTGAAACTTCTATCAGCTGTACGTACTACAGTGATGCGCAATTTATACTTAATGGTGGTAATCAGCAGTGCAGTAAAGCGTCCCGTGGACGCAAGCAGTACTGTATTGAGAATGTTCAGTAAACAATAATCCACCATGAAAAACAATCAGAAAGAAAAAGCGAATGCATTTGAATCCCGTGCCATAATTTTGGTGCTATTGAATTTATTTTTAAGTTCCTTACGATATACCGTATACATAACCACATTATAATACCGGTAATATAAAATTTATTTAACTTAAGTTCAATGTGGAAAATTGTAAAACTGACGAAATATGACTCCTAAAGTCGCTGAAGTGGGACTCATCAAATGTCCCTGGGACTCATCTAAAGGACCCTACCTTTATCTTGGGACATGTACTGTACATTTACTATATACATCACTGCACTCAGTTCATCCCATAACCTGGAGCAGGGGGCCCCAAACCTTTTACAGTGAGGGCCACACAATCTTTCCCTTATCTGATGGTGGCTAGGGTCAGTTTGTAACAGAAAAAGTGTGACGATTGCAGGGGTGCCTACATTTGTTTTCCAGGAAGCCACACAAAACATTTTTCAAGAGCAAATAACCCTCTCTGGGTTCAGTTCACTTTTTTTTTTTAGCTTTGAGAGTTTGTCTGCTCGCATGTGGCCTTGCAAGCTATCATACTTGTCTATGTGACGGGATTCATAATGTTGCCACGGATTGTATTCTTTGAATAGGGACACCGTCTCTTGACAGACAGCCTTTCTTTGCATTGAACAAAAACATAATTGTGTGTCCACTGCAGGTTAAATTCCCTACATTCTGAATCAATTTTTCTCTCACCTAACCTTTTTGCCATTATTCCGTTCTGAGGAGGTCACGTACACGCTCTATGACTGGGGTAAAGTGAGGTCCTAGTAGCAACTTTTTTTTTTTGCTTGGCTCACAATTCAATTCAAATGAGATTTATTGACGTGAGGAAACATTTCCAGGCATTCAGTCGGGCAGGACCTCTTCACCCCAGTGTTCTATACATGCATTAGTCTCGATTGCGTGGCCAGACTGAAAAAAATAATGATGGGGGAGAAGGAGTCTCTGGTATTATAGGTGAAATGTGGAGGCAGCCTTGTCCGGCTTGTTCCCATAACCCAGAGGAATGACGTCTAGCTCTAGCCTGTTGTTATCGGCCAATGAATGCTGTAATTTCCAGTGGTGTAAATTAACTAACTTAAGTACTATTTTGAGGTAGTTACACTTATTTTTACTTTTAAGCAACTTTCCATCATTTAGCCTGGGGACCACCCGGAGCCCTCTCAAGGACCACTGGTGGTCCCCGGAACGCTGGTTGAAAACCCCTGTCTTAGAGGAAAGCATTGTTCTTTCACTATATTAATTTGAAACATTAGTGTATATTTTGATTACAAAACATGCATTAAGCACTTCAGCCCTATACACATTTTGGCTATTTAAAAATAGCCTACAAGCTCACAGTGCGTTGCAGTGAGACGGCTATAGGTGTCAATTGAAGATTACCATTGCAATTAGCTATAATTGTGTGAAGGCATACAGCTGATGAACTTTAGCGATCTAGTCCCTTGAGATCTGCCTATTAGCAATCAAAGCAATTACAAATATTATGAATGTTCCCTCGTGTTTGTTGCCTCTCACCTTTACAGTATGTAAATTAATCCGGTCTGGCAGTGTTAAAAAAATGTATATATACAGTATATATATTGTTAATTGGTGATAATAGTGACTCGACATAAGGCATTGACTTGAGCTATTGAACATAATTAATTGAATGAGCAAGAGCTAAGGGGTGTGTTAATTGTGATTGATTGAAGGTCATTAAAAGAAATAATGTGATGAATCATAGTAGTTTCTTCTAGTGATGGGGCTCAACTCATTGTCAGACAATTGGCATTCATTGCATGCATTGGTGTTTTGAAACTGGTGCTTCTTTGCCCTAGAACAGAGCTTTTCTCGTTTCCTTTTTTTTACATGTCAAGGACCATTATTCATTCTGCATTTGAGCCACGGACCACCATTTCATGAGCTATAGTCCCTCAGAGCCAAAACTAAAGAATATTTTGTTATCGTTGGATAAGGTTATAGGAGGGGATTACAAAGAATAACAATTAATTTACATGCTGTCTAAATCTCTAGCCTTCTTTAAGTTATGCAGATGTTTAACAATATAATTTAACTCCCGGGATGCTCTTATATGTTCCCTTCTGGTCATGTTCTCAAGGCTTAAAACATCTATAAAGGGTCCATTTGGTTGCCAACTCTCCATCATGCAATCCAACTGTATTATATTTGTGCATACTTTTGCATCAAAGCATGCTTTGATGTGTCACCTGCTTCCTTTTATCACCCACATGCACTGCATTCTGCACACACATACTGTACATGCATGCACGTGTCCGGCGTGCACACACACACGCACGCACGCACGCACGCACGCACACACACACACACACACACACACACACACACACACACACACACACACACACACAGAATGCAGAATATGGCCGAGATGTCGTATCTCGGTATTGCCAAATATTATGTCAAATATTGATGGTAGGTAACAGGAAGACCTGCCCCCCAAAAAGTCGTCCCTGAGAATAGACGGGTTACGGTGTCGCAAACTCCATTCACTTAATGGTATCAGTCCAATGGCGGCTCTTCTACAGACTGCTTTATCTTTATTTTAGATTGTTTTGTAATAATAGGATATTGCATAAGCATCAGGCAACTGCCTGAGGTTTATAAATTCCTTTATTTTAGTTCATTTAGTACTGCATAAACACTAACAACCAGTGTTGGGCAGTAACGAATTTTAGATTACATATTACTGTAATATTACGAGATTACTCTGCAAAAATGGGTAATAAGTAATGCATTACTTTGCAAGTAACGCCAAGTTAAAATGAGCTTGTTGTTGCATGCAAAAATAGAACAGATTTACAAGCTATCGACAGATACTGTAACAACAGAGATGTGCACTAGATTGTAGATCCAGTCCACACGCAGCCTCCTGTGCACAGTTATGTTCACTAAAAATCGCTTGCTGCTTTATTTTGTATTTTATTTTTAAATACAACACCTCAACTATCTTTGAAAACAATTGTGAAAAAGTGTAAAAAGTCAAAGAGACAAATTTCGAAATCTGGTTTTGTTAGTTGCAGGTCTGTTTTGTGATTCAAGGTTAAAATGTTCCCATTGCTTCTCTCTGCTCCTTCTAAGAAAGACATTTACAATGTCGGATTTTGTTGGCTTTGTTTTCAGGTGCAGTTTGTGGGATTGGAAACTATTATTATTCCAATAAATTGGATTCAGTTCTAAAAAGAGCTCGATAAACAGATTATGTTGTACATCTCTATTTTTTCAAAGGTGGGAGATGAGAACATGGGAAAGTGATAACATAATATATTACTCTTCGATTCCAGTAATAAGCAAAGTAATGATATTACTTTGTCTAAGGGGTAACGAGTAAAGTAAAGAAGTTACTTTCCTAAGTAATATTGACCAACACTGTTAACAACCCAGCTTTGATGATTATAAATTACTTATTTACTTAGGCCTTTAAATTTCCTGAGGAACACAGGCCATTGATGAGGCTCCATCCATCTCCTTGCAGTCCTTGTGCTTTCATCTCCTGCTCTGTGGTTCTTCTCCAGGTGGCTCTTTGCCTTCCTCTCTTCCTCTTGCCTTGTGGGTTCCATGTTAATGAGTGTTTAGTGATTGATTAGTTGTCATTGCAGTGTGTGTCCCATCCAGGGGTGTAGTGGAGGGGGGGCTTTTTGGGTCTGAAAAAAAATCATTAGCATGGTGAAATACATATTGATGACATCATCAAGATGGGTTTCACCATGTTAATGAGTTTCCTTTTTTTGAGAGTGTACAAATGGAACCAAATGGACCCGCTAGGGTCCATTTGGTTCACATTTGTACACTCTCAGAAAAAATAAAATAAAATGGGGGGAATTCCCCTTTAAGAGGCGTCCCCCCACTTCTAAAAGTACCACTACAACACTGGTCCCATCCATGTCCATTTCCTTCTCTTGGTCTGTGTTTCTATGGTGTCTTGCTTAGTGAGGTTCCACAGGGTGGCATTGCAGTTAGTGTTGGGCCAGTAAACTCCTAGGAGGCGTCTGAGGCAGCGGTTGAAGAATTTCTGTATTTTGTTGAGTATGCTGGTAGTCATTTTCCATGTTTCAGAGCTGTACAGTATATAGAGTGGATTTGACGTTGGAGTTGAAGATTTGCAGTTTGGTCTTGAGTGATGTGGTTTTGGCTTTCCAGATTTTATTTAAGATGTTGAATGTGATGCTTGCATTTCCAATTCTGGCACTTTTTTCCAATTCTGCCTCCGTTTCTCCATCCAAAAGGTACTATGCTTGCTAGGTATGTAAAGCTGGCTAGCTCTTCTAGTTGATTTTGGTCCATGTTTATTGGGGAGGTGTTTTTATTGTTGATTCTCATTACTTTGGTTTCAGATGAGTTGATTTTGAGCCCAAGTGACGCAGCTGATTTGATTATCAATCCCTTTATTTATTTATATTTTTTTATTTTGTAGTACTACTACGTTGTAGTAGTTTTGTAGTACTAATAGTAACAGATGTTGCACACATACATAAATTGCTCTTATTTGTGCCGCCCTAGTTGAACATTTTTCAGTTTGTCCCTCTTTCAGGCTGCGACAGCCCTCAGTTTTCTGACCCCTCAATGTCTCAACAATTCAGCTGGTCGGGTTTTTGGGGGCCGACTCTTCTGGTATTCCTATGATATACTGTTGCAACACTGAAAACAAAACATTATTCTGAAAGGTGAGTTCGGTAATGCTCTTTAACACGGGATATACAGCAACACAGCCCCCCCGCATGCGCGCGCGCGCACACACACACACACACACACACACACACACACACACACACACACACACACACACACACACACACACACACACACACACACACACACACACACCTCCACACACACACACACACACACACACACACACACACACACACACACACACACACACACACACACACACCAGCATAACAGAGGGAGGTATTTTTTATCATTTTTTTTTCAGCTGTATTTTCCGAAGGGGCACAGGCTAAAACAGAGGGATGTCGCTGGCTTTATAGAAGTGGATGATATTTTGCGTGCGCGCACGCGCGCACACACACACACACACACACACACACACACACACACACACACACACACACACACACACACACACACACACACACACACACACCTCCACACACACACACACACACACACACACACACACACACACACACACACACACACACACACACACACACACACCAGCATAACAGAGGGAGGTATTTTTTATCATTTTTTTTTCAGCTGTATTTTCCGAAGGGGCACAGGCTAAAACAGAGGGATGTCGCTGGCTTTATAGAAGTGGATGATATTTTGCGTGCGCGCGCGCGCGCACACACACACACACACACACACACACACACACACACACACACACACACACACACACACACACACACACACACACACACACACACACACACACACACACACACACACAGTTCTATCGACTGTCTTGGCACAGTTGTCTGCTTTTGTTTATTCAGGGTTTTGGCTCAGGAGCGTCCGCAGCATTCGGCTGACGAACGTCTCCACAGACCATCGTTCATCTCTTAGTATAGAGAGAGCCATTCTGCTGCCACTGTGATGTTCACAATATCTGCATGAGTTTCCATTTTATTCTGAGGAGGCTGGAAGTTATTCCTCCCTCACTTCGTTTGAAGATAAATGAATAGGTGGCGTGGAATAAAAAATGCCTTTTCTTCTAGCAGGTACGGTAGTTGAAGAGCCGGGGTGACAAATAACATTCAGGGACTGCATTTCAGAGAAGCTGAATTATGCATATCTGGTAATGAGCTTTGCCTTCCTAAAAGCATATTGGTACTTCGCCGCCAGCGGATGTTTGCTTTGTTTTGTTTATCATCTATGCTGTTCTTGGTTTCAGGGAAAACAAAAATCAAAAAAACAAACAAACTTACTTGTAGATTTGTGCGGATTATTCAGATTAAAATCAATCCTGCTGAGAGCGTCTCAAGTGGCACACTATAGATTTTCTTGTCTGCATTGTATTTTACCACAGTAAACCTATATCAACTGCGTAGAATTATTGATATTATTGTCTGGGATCTTCAACCAATGTGTAGTATTTCTGTCCAAGGGATGGTTGGAGAAACAAATTCAAGCGTCTCCACAAAAATTGTCCCAGTTTGAGTATGTGATCCATACTGAGAAGTGCCAAACCAAGCCCCCAGGGAAGATTTCCAACGTTGAAGCACTCGGCCCGCTATTGTGGCCAGAACTGTATTTTGCCTGAGGAAACCCTGTGTAGCTCCAATCTCGATCTCCAGGCTTACATCTGCGCTGAGAAATGAAAGCCTGGAGACATGGTACCCTTGAGAGACTATAAAAGGTGGGACTTCCAATGGCAACTGGCAACTTCCCCCGGAAGTTGCCATTTTTCAGGCAATAGTAGCACAGTCTTCCCGAAAATGTACACCCCCACATGGAAGGGGAATATACTGTATGTACATATACAGTATGCTATATGCCGCATATGAAATTCCCCCCCTACATACATACATATGAACCCCGCGGAAACATTTTATTTCTCCCTTTGTGCTCGCAAAGCTCTTGTAAAGGTTTAAAAGATGGAAGTGAGTGCACTTTGCACACTTCTATAACTGCTTCGTTCGCATGAATCGTTTTTTTTTTTTTTTTTTTTTTAAATAAGAGTATAAATCAAGACGCTAGTGAGGACTGAACAAGGTTATTTCGCTGTAACTACCGCAGCTACCATTAACAATTTCTGCAACTACCGTAGATGGTCTCTAAAGTCTAGCTAGCGCCTAGGATGGTGTGTAGCTCAGGTTTACCATTGAGCGCTCGTTTGCACATTTGGACTGTTGGTGTGCAAATGCGGAAGTAGACCATTCTTCTGGGTGCTTCACATTGCCACTGAGCATTAATGAATTATGGAGGTCAGGGCTGTCTGGTTGAGTCTCTATCGTTTTATTACTTTCTAGCCCTGACTCGGTAAGATACCAAGAACAGAGATGTGCAAGATCATGTGTCGCAATGCGCCTCATTGTTGTTAGCTTGTACTGTAGTTCTTTTATTTTGTTTTTGTTTTTCCTTTTAATGGGGCTTATGATGTAAGTTATGTTTGCCTCCGTCTATTTCTTGTGCTCTAGTACCAACTGAACAGTGACAGGCAGACTGGCTGAAAAGAAATCCAGGAATGAATGTAGAAACAATTTAACAGATGCTTTGGCAAAGGTACAGTCAGACGCTTAAGGGCTCCAGTAAACAAAAGTTTCTGAAGAAGTAGAAGTGGAGGTTAGAGATGAAAATGCGACACTGCCATATACAGTAAATGTGTGAAATAATGTATTTCCTGTATGAGTGTTGAAAGTCGGTATAACAAGGGAAGATATTGCTGGAATTGTTGAATATTTAACCCTGAAATGTAATATACAGTGGGAATATTACATTTGAGTATTTCAGGATATAGTTCCAGTTCCAGGAAGGGAAGCAGCAGGAAGCTATAAAAGGAACAGCAAGTGAGACGCCCTGCAGACCTGAGCAGATTTTTTGCTGCTTGGCTATGATGTCATTCCTGTTTTTTGAATGGAAGTGAATGGGAACTGGCTTATTTTTTTCGGTGGTGGCAAGCTTTTCCTGTAAGCTTACCGTCACTGAAAAATAATAATAAATTGCCATAGACACCCTTTCAACAACAGGAATTATGTCACAGCCAAGCAGAAAGTATCTGCTGGTGATGGTCAGACGTAGAAGCACCCTCAACCGCAAGAGTGTTTGATGCTGATTTTTGTTTAACAAACATACTTATTATAAGCCAATACTAATTCAGAACTCAGATACACAGTTTAACTGAAGAACTTTGGGTGGAGAAGAAGCAAAGTTTGGATGAACATTTTCTGAAGCTTTGAGCTTGCAGCAAACAATCTAATGTTTTGTGGACATCAGAGGGGCGCGTGTGTGTGCGCGCATGCACGTGTGTGTGTGCGTGTGTGTGTGCACGTGCGTCCGTGTTTTGATCGTTTGTTACATAAGAGACCAGAATTTCAGTCAGTTAATTTGTAAAGTTGTACCAGAACAAATACAAATCACCTAAGGGGCCGATCAAGCAACATCATTCTTTTTTTCAAAATGAGGTTGAAAGATCATCCACCTGTTGGATGGAGGTTATCGCCAAATTATGTGTAATATCCTCAGACACATTTCACATCATTTATGCCTTACACTCCCGTTACGTAAGGCCCTTAATTTCTTCATTCGCAGGTTGTGATTTGAACTATGTGTTGGACTTTCGCTTCCAGCTATGGATGGCAATACTGATCGTTATGGTTGCAGTGAGACAGAGCAATGGACTCACTAAGTATTCAGAAGCATGAATGGTTCAGAGAAGGGCAAACAAAGTGGAAGAGGTGGACCCTGTCGGCTTCGCCTGCTTTCTTATCTATGTTGGGCTTCTGTGCGACTCCGACGGAGCACGCCAACGTACTCGTTGTGACGACTGCTTTCCTAAAGTCCAGCGACGTTGTCCCCGCCACTCCTCACTCACAAAGTCTCTATTTGAGTGTGATTTTTGCGGCCTCAAACACTTTTTATTGGTTGATTTATCACCAATCTATATGCTACTATTTATTTACCATTTGATTGGTTCAAGACTCTGTCGCAACGCAATGACCGACACTCCTCGTTTTTTTTTTTTTTTTTTTTCATTTTCGGAAGTGCGGATGCAGGTGTAAGAAGTAAAGAAGTCTGGGATTCAAAATTCACATACGTAAAGACATGCACACATGCAGGGAGATACAGGTGCACTTTTAGAGTAGGTACAGTGAACTCCTAACTAAGCATACAATCTAGTTAGGAGTGGCGGGCGGGGGGTCCCTTGAATGAGACAACATCTCAGTGATAAAGAATGGAGCTCTGCATGTGGAGAAGTCTGGCAGAGACCCTCCACGCAGACTCTCTTTAGAGCCGTCACTCTCTCTCAATCTCTACATCGTCTGAGGTTCCACTCATTACTCATTACTCCCCTCCCTCCTCTATCCTTCTTTAGACTCGAAATTGCTTCTCACTGATTTATTGCCTCTTCCCAAATCTCTCTCTCTCTCTCTCTCTCTCTCTCTCTCTCTCTCTCTCTCTCTCTCTCTCTCTCTCTCTCCCCATGAATATGTTTATTGAATCCCTCTCCACTGCATGGGATTTTAGTCTGTCTCTTTTGTCCAGTACATTAAATCGTCCCAAATTTACCCAGCATGAAAATGGATGGCTGGTCTATTCTAGACAGGACTTATTCAAGGCAATACAATGATACAATTGTTAATATCACAGTAATAGAAAGGAAACATAACAAACGAGAACCATTTCCCTTGTTTACGATACGACGTACCGACTGGTGTGGGTTTTCACGAATGTATGTGATGTGCATTCTGTATGCCTTATTGTTTGTACAACCTTGATCAAATATTAAGCTCAGTCAACCGATACAAGGCCTAGTAATTGCCCTGTGGCACATTTGGTGTGTATGTGCACACACCCACTGTCTTGCTCCGAAATGCTGTGTGCTTTCCATTTTGTGTGTGTGTGGTCGTTCACGTGCATGTGTGTGCGTCCGTAGTGTTGGCACGGCCATCAAAGCCCTGTGCGTGCATTCATTTGTGGCACAGGGATTTGTGCAGCCATGCACATCATATCCCAAAAGGCTTCCAAAGAAAAGGCAGTGCTTATTGAATTTTTATTCACTTGACATCACAAGGATATCGGCAGTTCTTTTAGACAATGTGTGAGACAGCCGCATTAGGACTGAACGTTGGTGACAAAGCAAAAAACAGCAAGGTTCATGTTTTATGCAGCTGTTTATTTATGATTCATCTCGCATGCCTCTTCGTGCAGATGCCACTGCAAAGCAAAGTGGACAACCATTGTGGTGACATTAATTTAAGTTAGTGACTGTATGAGGAAAACATTCTCATAAAAATTGAGATAGCAGTTGTGATCAATTGCAGTGTCAAACAGCACATGTGTGGGCCACCCCCACCAAATGGTTAATGTGGGTTATGTGGTTGCTTAGTATACTGAACACAATGCAGACCAGTTCGGAATCAATGCTACTATGCAATGCCATGATTTTGGCACGTTGTTTTCACAAAGATTGGATCGGGGCTAGAGGTGTAAAATAAAAAAATCAGTTGTGATTAATTACATTAATCTTTGATTAATCGCAATTTAATCACATATTTTTATCAGTTCTGAATGTACCTGTGTTCTGAATGTAGCTCTACTGATGTTGTCACCATTGGGAGCGAACATGCAAATTTCGTAAAATGTTTTTGACGTTTGTGACTTATTTTAAATTAACTTAACTAATGCATGTTTAACAGTTATTCACCTGCATTTGGTGAAATTAAACCAAATAGTCCCACGTCCTTACACCTACTCTTTTTGTGTCCTACATTTTGTTGAATGATCTAGACTGATGTAGACTATACCCAATGTGGTTAAAATGTGCATAAATTAGGCCACCTTGGCATATTTAACTCATCCCACAATTATAGGCAATAATGCACACAGTGCCGTGCAGGGTTCAAATCCTAATCCCGGTGACCTTTGCGCGACCTTTGCACCCCCCCCCCCCCACACACACACACATCTTCTCTCACTATCTCTCCCTGTGCCCTGTCTGTCTGGCAGAAAAGCCCAAAGAATACAGTGTATCTTAAAAATCAGAAAAGAAAAGAAAGGAAATTGTGTGAAGCTGTCTTGAGTGTCTTCCCTGCATTCCCTTTATGCTGGAAGTTGCGCTGTGAAGCGGAGGAACAGGAACATATGGAGACATACCAAGACTTTGAACCTCCCATCACGAGCCTAAGCCTGAACGTAGCTATGATATACAAAGGTACACGTCAAAATCATGAGCCAATCCTCAGTAATGACTACTTCTCTCTCACACACACGGTGACTTTTCCCAGTTAGTTATAAAACAACACCCTTCAGAATCACCCTCTTAGCAAGCAAACCCCCCCATGCACCCCTCCCTCCCACAACACCCACTTCTGCATTTCATACTAGCTTAGTTATGTCGCTGAGCACAGAGTAAAGTGCAGTAGCGTTAATGCACTGTTGGGCTTTAAAATGCTTATCACTTGACTGTGTATTATACAGCTCAGTGTCTGCTCTCACCCAGCGCCGGCGAGGCTAACATTATAATCCCCACCGCAGCGCAGCACCGCAGCGCCATTCCACTTCCTGCTTTTCTTTCCTTTGTGGACGTTTTTGGATTCGGCGCATGCATGACAAATGGGATCGGGTGCATTTTGTCATCTCCTTCTCAGCTGAGACATTAGAAAAGTGCAAGCACTGGGGAAGTGCCGACACACTGTGTAGGGAAGTATTGTATATGTGCTGGTATAGACAGTCACCTCACCTCCCCCTCTCTCTTTCTCTCTCTCTCTCTCTCTCTCTCTCTCTCTCTCTCTCTCTCTCTCTCTCTCTCTCTCTCTCTCTCTCTCTCACACACACACACACAGGTACACATACTCAGTCACAGTTTAGGATTGAAAAAAAATATATATATATAGAGAGAAAATCCCCTCCCCTCTTGGGGTATGCACTGGAAGTATACAGTAGTTATTTATCCATGCAAAACACTTGCCTCATGTAGCCATATTTACAATGGATATATTATTCTGGTTCCGCTGAGTATTTTGATTTATTTCCACGGGGTGGTTACAAAAAACATTCAAACAGACTCTAAACAGTATTAGAAGCCAGTCAGAGCAGTGCAGCTCGCTACGTGTCACACATACTAGTTGGCTCTTTGGCTTGTTTTGTTGTTCGTCTGTGCCTTCTGGTTTGTCACTTTTTGCTTTCCCTAATCCGAACGTGCACTCGGAGACGTAAACACAGAGCTTGCTGAAGTGTGAACTGCTCCAAACACACACAGCTAGTGACCTCCAGGCTCTGCAATATCCCGGTTGGTAATTATAGCCCAGTAAGCCTGCCCTATATATATTTGCACAGTAGGCCCTGCCTGGTCCTATACTACTGCTGGTCTGCAGAATTCGCCCACAATTGAGTGACACTGAACTCAATCTGGCTGTGGGCAATATTCATTGCAACTAAGACGGATTGAATGCTGACTATGCGAGGCTAGCCAAACAGTATCTTCATTGTTGGGCAGGAACCCTTTATGTCCAAAATGACCTACATATGTTGAATCCAGTGTAGTTGTAGATGTTGCCGTTCCATCACTTTAGGCTTTCCTGTACTTTTTCCTGCATTTCTTCTGGAAATGTGTGTTTCCCCAGGGTTCCTTTCACTGTTTAGACTTGCTAATTCTCCTCTTTTGTTACCAAAAGCAAGTGTCCCTTTTAGACACTTATTTTCATCGTAAAAATAAAATACAATATTCCGAATGGCTTTTGATATAACAGCACCTTTGCAAATGCCCTCCTTTTGTCACTGACAGTGCACTGGCAATTGACTGACAATCCACTATAGTCTTGCCGGTGGCGTGACGAGTGAAGCTCTCAAATGGCATATCTGTATTATTCAGTCACAAGCTCTTGTTAATACTTTTCACTGGTGAAATATTTATAAAACCCAGTCAGACAGACTTAACCACATTAAACCTTGCGTCTCTATTCATGGCATATTTTAAAAGTGAACATAAAAAATGAATCGAAAAAGCGGGGAAAAAGCAGATAAATAAGCTTACAACGGCTTAAGTCGTAGCCTACAATGAACTACAACAGGGCATTCATTTGTGGATTCGTCGACAGCGTTGACAATATGCAGGCGGAGATGAATAGGGCAAATTAATTCTGCATTGTTCCATGCGCACCACGCAGCGCGTCAACGCGGCTCACATTTCGACAGTCCAAGCTCGGCGCGCGCCGGAGTATGTATCTTTTTCTGTGTGGGAGCCGAGGTGAGGGAGAGGATGAGTGACACTAACAAGACTGCAATGGGGCCTATAGTGCTTCCCACTCCTGCCAGTGCAGGGTGAGGGGGTGATTGAGACCTTTACCGGTCAATTACCCATAGACATTCAGCCAGACAAACTATAGCTCACTGCTGTGACATCATGTGCATGTGTGTGCGTGTGTGCTTGTGTTAGCATTGATAGAAGATAGAAGTACTCACATGTTTTATCAAAGTACCAGTTGAAAGTAGCTGATCTATAATGTGTCACATTGCATTGTGAGCTTGATGCCCACGTTGGCACGCGAGCAGCCCAAGGTGTTCCTGCTTGTAACCTTTACTTTGAAGTGTCGATGACGTAATCATGCGCGTGGTGTCTTTATCGGATGTTGTTCTTCCTCTCCGTGCAAAAAGACTGTCTCTGTCTGGTCCGCCTGGAAAGGGTACATTGAGGGGCAAGAATCTGAGATAATGGCGTTTGAATGCATACCATAGAATGGGTGGCAGCCAACGTTGTCCCAAATGAAATGGAACAAAACAGCTAGTGGCTAAGGAGATCTAGAGAACAATCTGTGGTATTCATAAAATGTATGATGTCCGGGGGTCTCTGCTGATTATCCGTTTGGTGCAGATGCGAACATTGGTGTTTTCTGGAGCAAGGATGGGTCTGTTTTAGCTTGCTAGCATTGACGTTGGCAAGACAGCTCCCCAAACAGGATGTTTATATGCAGCATGGCTCTGGTGTTTCACCTATACTATAGAAGGCGCATCTGATCGCCGGTGCGGATAAATCATTTTCTGTCGGTATCAGTTCATGTTGACTGTTTTCTGTTGTCCGAGTGACCTCCTGCTAAGTTCGGGTACAAAATACAAATATGACATTTGAAAATCGAATCTCCATATATGAGATGAATTGCAAGGTAAAACAAATACATACAGTACGTGTGTGTGTGTGTGTGTGTGTGTGTGTGTGTGTGTGTGTGTGTGATATAATCCATCAAGGTACAGTACAATATCAGCCTTTTTCTGCCGCCAACCACCGCGTTTACTCTTATTTTAAGCCTATATACTGCCTTTGCTCTTCAGGACAGGTGTTTGCCTTTATCTGGAGAGCGAGACCCTAATTAAATTTGAAAACCGAAGTCAACAGCATGCCGGATCTATCTACGGCTCAATCTTGATCTTCGCCTCCCCCTACTGAGTATAGAATCCAGGCACTGTTGCCAATTCTGCCACCTTCCAGGGGCCGGGACTGAAGACAAATCCCTGATGGATGGAACACAGTGAGGGTATTATTTCACAGACTGCTCACTGATTAAAGATTATTGTGATGCCAAAGGCATCCGCATGGAAAGGAAAAACCCTGCTCTGTTCTCGACACCAAAACGTTCCCTGTAGAAATGGAGATTGTCTGGCTCCTTGGTCGCACACTCACACACACACGCACACAGACATAGTAGCCTACACACTCATCCCTGAGGCTTTCAAGGTCTGTGATGATCACTGGTTGAATGGAACATTTTAACCTGTAATCAGACAGAAAGAGTATACTCTTTTGCAGTGTGCACTGATGGCACCTTGTGTTTTGTTTTTCTCTCTATTCAGTCCATTTGTGTGCTCTTAGGAACCATGTGGTGACTAGTGTATTTCTAACATCTACAATCCAATAGACTCTGGCCACATGTCACACCCTACTGCATTTCTTATTTTTGGGGAATGCACATACTGTATAATGTTTGTCTTACTTTCTTGGGGGACAAAAGCATTTTCCAAAATTAGGGTGTGCGTCAGGGCTGCATCATCAGCATGAATGAATGAATGAATGAATGAATGAATTTTTTATTGACAGAGATGAGAGTTACTGTACAAGTCAAGTACACACTGCAACAAAACTGATAACAGCTTGGAGAATTACAGTACAAATCAAGTACAACTACATCAAATCTGACAGAGTTGATTGGACACACTAGTCAAGCATACACTTGTTTACAATAGTGGCCAACTTGTTCATTTCATTTAGGCATTCAAATACATACAAAACAACTACTTCAGTGAAGTCAGAAGCAGCAAATCATGGAGGTAAAATCATAGTGGAGGTAAAAAGGGAAAAGAGAAATGTACAAAGAGGAGAGGGGGGGTGGGTGGAGGGATTTTATATACAATTTTGTTTTACAGAGGCCAGTTTCGAATTGCAGCCATCTGTAGGTGCCCCTTGAGAGCGGTTTTGAAGGAGTCAAGGGATTCACAAGTCTTAATGACTGTTGGTAGGGCGTTCCACATTTTGGTTGCATATGAGCGGAAGGAATTAAGTCCCTTGTTTGTGCCAAATCTGGGTTGAACATGGTTGGTGGCACTCCCTCTGGTGTTGTGGGAGTGAACCTCATTGACATTTAGGAAGTATTTGGAGAGGTACAGGGGTATTTTGGTAGAGTATCGAATCTTGTGGACCAGACCCATTGCGAGATGTTGAACTCTGTCGTCAACCCTAAGCCAACCCAGACTGTCAAAGTGGGCAGGGGTGAGGTGGGTTCGGGGCGTGAGGCCAAGTAACAGCAATGGATGCTTTGGAGATACAGTGTGCGGAAAATATCACTTTTAATATAATGCTTTTAGCTATACCTTATCTACGTTTCTAATTGTAGAAAGCATAGAAAAAGTTAACAGTTTTCGTGCCGTGGAAATGAATCTACGTCACCCGTTATCATTATGATTTACAGTAACAACTGATGCCGCTGACGTTAACGCTACTTGACGTGACGGCGTGACCGGCGCCGGTTTAATACGATCCCCATGCTAACAGCAGCTAGCAGCGACCGCAGCGACCATTGCTAGACCATAACAAGGGACAGACCAACCCGGTACCAAAAGTGTGTGTCCGTCAACTAACTTGTCCGTCTGGAAACATGGACCGAAATATGAAATATGACTTTTAGATGAAAATCGCTGGCACTGGCGACCTCCAAAAATATGAAAAAGGGCTGGCATAGAAAAAGTTAACAATGTGGCTCCACCTAACCCCAACTGCACCCTTGATTTTAAACCACACCTAACCTGACACCTAATGCTAATAGTGCAACTTCAAAATCTCTATTTTAAACCTTATACTCCAAATTCACCACACCAAACACACGCAGGCTCGAGTTGTTTTCCAAGAAATTCGCTGCTCTGAGTGGATATAGCTCACAGACAGGGAGGTAGAAGCAGATCAGACACTTGATGCTTGTTTGTGAAGGATTTGTACGTTTTTTTAAGTAAGAAATAGGCCATGTAGTTTCTCAATCTTGGTACGTTTTGGCTTACAATTCTATAAATATTCATAGTGTATGTACGCTCAGTCCTACCTCATGGAACAGCATGCTTCTGGTTGGCTGCCGCTCTGTCTTCTGGGCACTCCGCAGCCCAGCTGAACTTTCCTCCATTTTGATACTGTGTTTTGCTGACCCCCTCCCTCGGCAGTGGTGAAAGCAGCAGTCGCTCCTCTCCATAGACACTGAATCCTGTTACCCAACCAGGAGTTCACAAAGTGGCAGAGAAATGCTATTGTCAAACTAAAATATGAGACGGTTAGACCTTGTACTACTGGTGGATTAGACTCTTCCTCAGGGCGAATTAACATACTCACACCCACACATGAATATAAAAAAAATGGCTGCAAATTCCAGACTGTGTTGACATATCATGTCAACACTGGCTATATTAGCTTATCGACATTATCATTATATTAAATTCAAATAGACAGAAACTAGACTGAAATGTTGAAATGTTGTGTTTATTCTGAATTGCACATTTCGACAATATTGAAAAACTGCTGTAAGAATGTGTTTCTCATGTTTGGCCTACTACAGCAGCAACAATAAATTAACTTAGTTTAATCTCCATATTTTGTAAAGCTAGGGAGCCACTAAGGAGGGTCTAAAGAGCCACATGTGGCTCCAGAGCCGCCTGCCGCAGACCCCTGCCCTAACCTGAATTATTCTTTTGGTATTGCTACTTGTAAACCAGACTGTAAAAAGTGTAAAGACCACGGGGATCACAACAATGTCCTCAGTCATGGTTTTACTGTCCAGGGAGTGATGCACCAGAGGTTCATACACAGCCACAGACACATGCAGACATCAGAAAAAATGGATGTAATTACATCACACCATCACCCATAGGTCCTTGCCTGGGAATTAATGTTTAAAATGTACATGAAATTTGCAAATATATGCACCCCTCATCTCCAATAATGCAGAATAGAGCTGTCACGGTATACTCATACATAGTTAATAAGATACATTGCTACCCCTATGGGTATGGCAGGAAGACGAATGGTGAATAACACATATATCTCAGTATTGCATCTAAAATGTAAATTATCACATGTAGTGATCTGTAGGGGGACTGTGTTTTTACTCACAGAATGCACCCCATCTGCATGCTGTTGGATGGACATTGTCCCTTTGAGGGTTTCTGGGTAAATGATATGATGTCATAATGGTGTTGCCTCTAGGCGTGTGCTGTGGTGATGTATTTGGAAAAGGGGAAAACATTGTGGGAATCTTATTCCTGATATTCCTGCACATCTTATACTGTGTATCCCTCTGTGTAAGTCGTACTAGTAATCTACCCATTGTAATATATGGAAATTATGTACAGATCACATTGAATTGTTGAATCACATTGAATTGTTGAATGTTGTTTTGAGCTTCGGCACACAATTAATGTTACAGACCTTACCAGTTATGATTGTAGTTGTAACAATCACAATGTAATTGTAACAATTACAATTAATATGAACACCTGAAGGACATCCAGTTTGACATGCACCATATAAAGTAGCCTATGTTCAGTCCCAAAGGTATTTTTTGATTTGAGCAGATCAAAGGCTAGGCCAATTTGCAGGCAAAATGTGCAGTTTTTAGCTCTGTCTTAAGAAAACGCTCTTTCAACCTATGATGTTGTGCGTGTATCACCGTGGCGTGCCCGGAGAAGATTGCCTTTATATTGAAAATAAGATAATTAAATAAAAATCCTTAAAAAAATAAAAATAAATCAGTAGCCGTACTGAAATGAGAAGCCTCAACTGAAAAATGTTTAGTATGGGAATGAAGGCATGACGATAAAACCTTTGAAACACAGTTAGCCCCAAGAAAATTGGTCTTGGCTACCAATGCACAATACTGCATTTATGCCATTTTGCTACACAGGACATGCTCAGTTTGATGTTTTTTTTTTCACGAACTTTACCAAAAAAAAAAAAAAAAAAAAAAGATGGCCCCAAGTCCCCTGAGAGATTAGTCTTTACAAAACCACCACACAAACCCTTCGTATGTCTACCTCAGTATGTCTACTAAAGGGATAAGAACACTGGTGATTGCGTCGGTGTTTGGCCTGGCAGGCCAAACGGGAAACGCAAAAATGCAAAAGGGGATGTGATCAATTTAAGCCACAGCCTACTTGTGCGCAACGCCCAAGTCTGCATTGTACCGAGTGCTGATTTAGCTCAGTTCTATTTTCATAGACGGATGAGTCATAGTGCCGTGTGTCCACGTTAAGAGAAATGCAGTATGTAGGTAAAGGAGTTGTCAGTGCGTTATACATATCTCATTTCAGATTGCATTCCCCAGTTAGTAAGCCTATAAATACCAGCCTCAGTGAGTGTAATTTTGTTGGGCTTGTAACCATCGGAAAATTGATGGTTTGATGTTGGAATGAGGTTATCCATTTGGCCTGACATAAATACGACATTGGTAGTAATCATGTGGACTGAATTGGTTTGAGTCCAAGTAACTAGCTCTGGGATATGAGGCATACATTTCCCAAGCTATGTGATTTGTATATAGCAACAAAATCCCCTCCCCCCAAAAAATAAAAGCATCGACTTACCCAGAGGTATATCTACAGTATACTGTATATTCCGGCAATGCCTGCCAATCAAGGAGGCATTTTGTTTGAGAGCAGCATTCTGTGGAGTAAAGCGCGGGGGTACATTGGTGGGGTGCTGATCGAAAAGTTGTCAGGAAATGGTCAGTCATGGGTGAGCAAGGAACTTGAGGTCAGGGAAAATAGTTTTGATCTACCAACATTTTATAGCGGAGAGCCATGCACCGGCTGTTGCTTTTCAGACTGCGTCACCTGTCAGATATAGCTTTGCTCAAGATGCAACACATCACGCGGAAGACAGGTCTTTGTTGCTGTCACACCACCCGCAGGGCACTTGTATGGAGAGAGAGAGAGAGAGAGAGAAAACAGCAGTTTGTTGTGGATTCGATTTCTGCTTAGAAAAGAAACGCCAAGTGTTTTGCATGCCTTGAACTGCTTTTGAACTTTGTGCAAAAGGCAAGTTTAAGAAAAAAAAAAGACGCCTGGACAAGCTGAACATACCATGCAAATGAGGCTTTCAGCATTTTCATTCCATCAGCTGTGAGCATAGCATTAAAAAGGATAACCATGGAAGAAAATTCAAACCCTTTAAGGGGTGCCTAAGGTTATACCAGGCAACATTTAAAGGGGTTTGTAAGTAAACGGGCACGTACTGGAATAATGGCTATCAACAGGTGGTCCGGGGACCACCAGTGGCCCCTGAGAGGATTCCAGGTGGTCCCTAGGCTAAATGATGAAAAGTTCGTTAACTAGATGTAACTCTTCATGTTTTACTCTCAAGAGCCCAAGTCTACACAATTCTGAATAAATAGTGGGCCCTGGTATGAAAAAGGTTGGAAACCACTGAATTAGAGTGACCCGAACACAGTCCAAACTAGATCAGTGCCAACTTGCGTAAATCACCTAAACCAGACAATTGTATTACTTCGAGGGACGACGGTCGACAACCACCAATCGCTTTCCTTGCGCTTGCTCGCTCTGCTCGTGCAAGTAATTACAAGGAAAACAGCAACATTAAACATTAACTGAAAAATAAGACACCTGCCTCACCACTTCTCTCACACCTTGGTTTGGTCACAAGCACTATGTCATTGCAATGGGGCAGAGTGTGAGTGGACAGATCACTGCATGGTTTTGGATCAAAGTACCCTTTCATATGCAGAGTTTTTCAGAACTTCCTTCCTCTCGCCCTACCTAGTACCTACCGTATATTCATGAGGTTTGCCATGCCTTAGATATAATCTCACCCCTTACTGTAGCCACATGGAAATATTGGATTTCCCAGGAGAGCAGGTGGAATATGCTCATTTGCTCAGTGTCTGCATGGATGGCCAATTTATCTTATGCTTCGATTGGTATAGATGCACAACAGGTGTCTAGTCACAGGTGTGAGGATATGTCACATTAATGCTTTTTCCCCCTCAACACATTTGTACATGTCGCCATGCCACCAGTTAGTTTCAATGAGGCGATCGCAAATGTCGTGGTGGAGCTTAGGGCAAAAACAATGCCGGAAGATGAGTGATATTACATGTCAGCTATGTAGTCGTCTCTTTCACACAATAGATAGCCTACACAAAAAAGTATAGTTTCAATAACATTAGATTCAAATGACTTCTCTCTGACAAGTGCCACAGCAAGGCACTACCACTGTGCATTGCAATGGCCACTATCAGCGTCATTCAAGTTGCTTTGTGATCTGGCACAGTGGTAGTGTTGTCGCCACACAACTAGAAGGTCCTGTGTAGCAAGTAAGCAAGTATTAGGCCAGTCCGCTGGCCTAATACTTGGAGGGTGTATAGAGCCTAGTATCACATTAGAATTGGCAATGAGTGAAAAAATGGGTTACAAAAGTAAGTAGGCTAAATAGCTAAACGCTGAATCGCTATGTATTGCTCTGGCACCGCTCTGTTTCTGTGGGCAGCCAAGGAAGCTCCAACCAATGGCATGCTATAGCCCATGAAAATCCCCTGGTGCGTGGCCATATTGCATAAGTGCATTGGGAAAACAATTATGTGGTGGGCTATTCATATCAGCCAGAGCTAAGGTATCGTCATAATTGGAGCTTCGATCATTTTGGCTTCCTTTATTTGCTTAACAAATTGTTAACAAATAGTACAGGCAGGCAGATATGATTAGTCAACAGCTGGGGAATCACAGTAATAGCTGGAGATGCTGAAATCAATGAGGGGAAGAGAACAGTGTTAGGGAGGAGGATGGATGGATGGATGGATGGATGGATGGATGGATGGATGGATGGATGGATGGATGGATGGATGGATGGATGGGGCTAAAGGGTAACTCGTGAAAGGACTGGTGTTTTTCTCCACAGTTCTAATGTGTATGTGACATGTTATGAGCTTATAGGACAGCTATGTTCTGCATGAGATACCATTTGTATAAATTAGGTTTAAAAAATACGGTTTTGTCCTGTTGTTGAAACTTTGTTTTGAACTAGGCTAAGCCCTGTATATCTCACTGAAACAGGGTCTCAAACACCTATTGCTTGATTAAATACATCATTACTCACAATAGTCTCCTTTTTTTTTTATTCGACCTAGACGAGATCGGCAATTTTTATTACGACCTGCCCTGAATAAGGATGCTAGTTTTCATGAGTTTAAGTAATGGATGCAAAGGGGTGCTCGGCTGCCCGCTGGTCTAGTGGTCCGGTGCATGCCACATTGGCCTGACAGCATGTTCGAGTCCCGTTCATGACAGCCTTTTCTGCACGTCTCTCCCCTTCTCTCGTTCCCACTTTCCTGGTTGTCTTCTTCATTAATTACTATCAATAAAGGCAAAAAAGGCAAAAGCTAAAAAAATAATAATTCAGCACTCGGTAAAGTGCAAACTTTACAGAGTAGTAGGCCTACTTGTGCGTGAGCGGAGCAGGCTAATACTAATTAGCTATAAAGGTGTTTTATTTGTATCACATTACGTCATCACCTAAACCGGCCAATCGCACCATGCACCATTGGCCTTACTTGCACCCACTCCTACAACTATAGTGTTCATCATTCTGTTGAAAGTTTAAAATGTTCCACCACAACAACAAACATCAAAACAAGTGTCATATAACTCCCCACTGTGCTCAAGCTAATTTTGGATGCGCAGGATGTCAGAAACATTTTGACTGAAACGTTTTTTTTTTTTCTCCAACAACGAAAGAGCGCTGCTATTTAACAGATATTTTTTTCCCTCTCCTTGTGCTGTTTATCTGCCACGTCGAGCTAAAGGTCATGGCATAATCAAAGGCCTAAACATCACTCTGCCGTCCAAACAAATCAGCTGATCAGCCACGGGGAAAATGTCAGACAGATTTGAAGCACTGATTGTCCATTAGAACAAGGCCTGTCCTGAGCCTGAACCAGATCAGTCAAGTCTTCAAGCCCTTTAGTAACTCCTGACAAGGTCATCACCAAAGTGCACAAATAAAATGGCGCGCACCGTCTTTATTTCACTCTTATTGCGTTGTCATGTTCATGCACTTTGTGTATGCATGCATGCAGTGTAGCCTCGATCTCCAGGCTTACATCCGCGCTGCGAAATGAAAGCCTGGACCCAGGGTACCCCAGAGCGACTATTAAAAGGCGGGACTTCCGGTTTGTTAACTTCCCCCCGAAGTTGCCATTTTTCAGCCAATCGTGGCGCGGTGCTCGCGAAAATGTATATACATATATACAGTATGATGTATGCCTTTGAGCTCGCAAAGCTGTTGTAAAGGTTTAAAAGATGAAACGAAGTAGTCATAGAAGTCATAGAAGTCATAGAAGTGTGCAAAGTGCATGCACTTTGCACACTTCTATGACTACTTCGTTCGTTGAAATTATTATTTTTTTCTGAAAATAAGAGTGAATAAGTCAAGTCGCTAGTGAGGACTGAATAGGGTTGTTTCTCTGGGGACTGTAAATACAGTAACTTTTGCAACTACCGTTAATAGTCTCAAAAACGCATCCTTAGCCTAGGGTGCATGCAATGCTGGCTTGACGTTGCGTCTGCATAAACACACGCACACGCGCGCGCACACACACACACACACACACACACACACACACACACACACACACACACACACACACACACACACACACACACACACACACACACACACACACAGATCATCTGTTAACAGCTTGTCTGTTGTGCAGCTTGGCCATAATTGCCTGGCTTATTTCTCTCTATTATTCAAATACTCAATATAACAATATGAGACAAATGCCTATCTTTCTGGGGTCACGTTATACAGCTAGCTATGTACAGTGCATACTGTCTGTGTGTGGGTGTGACATGTGGGGCCTGACTGCATAATGTGCACATATAGTATAATAACGTTTTCCCTTATACAGTAGTTGCTGTTGCGTTATTCGCTACACTAGTACAATTTGCAAGATGCATATCAATTGTGCCGATCCTATCTGTGCGGACCCGAGAGCCGCTTAACGCCTCGATATCGTGTATGCGTGCATGTGTGACCCTTCGTTGTCGGACTCCACATGGCTCATATTAGAAACGGGATCTGATAATGTCATAGACCTCAGTGGCATTGATTTATGACCGTCCTTGCACACGCTGCACTCATACACCATTCTCATCTGAGACGCCAGATCGGCTCCTTTTTTTTCTCCTTTCCAATCAATAATCGTGCCGCTGCCATCCTGCACTTGTGTGTGTCGGTGTCAGCAGAGCGCACCCTCCTCCTCCTCGCTCTCTGCATCCCAACCTCCACCTCCGCAGGTTGCAGCGGCACCGCTCTCCCCCTGCAAGCCAGCCAGCCGACACATTACAGGGCTGAGGACTGAAGCCACATGCAGCCATCAGTAAGACCTGATAGCATCTCGGCGGGTAACCACACAGGTGTCTGTGTGGGGATATCGCACGTGGTCTGATCTCGACTCGGTCGGGGAGAGAACAAGCGCCGCACGCATGAAAGCAACTGCTGTCGAGGTTATGAAAGTAGCTGTGCGCAGAATCTATTTCGTAAATGTATAACCATCAGTTACATTTAACAGTGCTTCTCATTTCCATCTCTCCCACTGCTTCCAGCTACACGTCTGTCTGTCTGTCTCTGTCTGCCCGTCATTCCGTCCGTCCGTGACATGTTATGAGCTTATAGGACAGCTATGTTCTGCATGATATACCATTAGACAACATATTATAAATTTGAACTAGGCTAAGCCCTGTATATTCCAATGAACAGGGTCTCAAAGATCTATTGATTGATTGATTGATTGATTAAAGCCATCATTAGTCCTAATAGTCTCCTCCTTTTTTAACCTAGATCTGCAATTTTTGTGGAAAGTTTGCCTATTATGACATGCCAGAATAGCTAGGCTAGGTTTCATGTGGTTAAAGGAGAATTCTACACCAAAACACATTTGGCATCCAGCTGCCTTGATCGCTGTGACATCATATGCCGTATATTGCACTTGATTTTTGTCATAGGTGCCCCCTTTTCTACATTTCCCCCTTGAGGTTCCCCTCTCTTCCAACAGTTTGCATCTTTGTTCTAATGTGGGTTTTTTGTACCTCCAAACGTATTTTTTTCCACACTTCATATTTTAATAGTATACTGATATTCACACATGAGATTTACGTCACTTTGGGTGAGATTTATTTCTAATCCTAGAGGTAATCTACTCCTCCTCCCCTCCCCTCCCTTCTGCCTCTTCTCCCCTCCCTTCTCCTCTCCAATCACTGTGGTTGAAACTCTTGCCGAGTTTTTTAAAAACACGTAGTGGCCCAATTATCTTGTAGTGTGTGGTTTGATTTGTGAAAAGTGTGTGAAATGTGTGAGAAAAAAAAGTTTGGAGCTACTAAAATACCCACATTAGAATGAAGACAACTTGCGGCAATGCAGACTGCATTGGAGGGAGGGGGACCTCAGGGTGAAATGTAGAAAAGGGGGCATCTGTCACAAAAATCAAGGGCATTATGTCACAGTAATCAAGGTAGATGGATGCCCAATGTCTTTTGGTGTGGAATTCTCCTTAAAGTAAGAATGCAAAGAACTGCAGTGTTCACTCTGAACTTTTAAAACTTCCACCACAACAACAAGCAAGTGTCAGCTCCCTTCTGTGCTATATGATACTCTGTGCTATATGTGTAGCTGCCAGCTACACATGTCTGTCCACCTGCCCGTCCATCCGTCCGTCATGGCCTCTAAGTACAGTACATACAGTATACTTTGCTACTACTGCTCTTTGCACTCTCTTGCAGTGAACCCCTGGCTGTCTTCCTTGGAATTCCACCGCTTTTTATTCACAAACTGCTGAAGAGACATTCACTACTGCTCTTGGCTAGCTTTTGAAAGGTCAAACAAGAAATCAAGGGGGAAAAAAACAAAGTATGTTTGTCATAATTTCCACTGCAATCCTCCTTCGCTCCTCAGGTGGTAACAGAGGACATAGAATGCTTGAAAGATTTGTGGAGAGCTGGTAATAGTCAGCAGTGAGAAGAGAACGATAAAAAATACACTTGTGTGAATTGAGGGGCGCTCTTATCAGCATGCATGATTATACATCACATTCTGTGCTATGCCTTTCACATCAATCAAACTGTGGCACGCATTCTAACACACTAGGCATCAAAAATCGGAGGGGAAATGAAAAATAAGACTGACAAGACATGTGCATACTGTATGTGCAAAAGAAAGAATGCTCAATAGTACATAACAGAGGGTCCACAGGGATGAGGAAATGAACACTTGCGGTGCATGCTGACGAGCATTTGGGTGATTTGGAGGGTAAGCTGCGTTGCGTTTAAATCTTTCATAACTCCGAGTTGAGATAGACTAGATATGGTTTAGAAAGGAGTGAGGGAATGTAGATGGGCACGGAGAGAACGATGACAACGATATAACATGGCATGTGTGAGTGGAGTGGGTTGTCGTCTCTGTGCTTGTGCATCAAATGGAGATGGGGAGCGTTCCAAGTGCGTTAGCAGATGGTGAGGTGCAAAAAAAAAAAAGAATAAAAGTTGAATAGGCATCTCCACACTTCAGTGTAGTTGTACACACTCACGTCTGGGACGTTAAAGCTATAGGCCTACTACTGTACGAGTTGCATGTCTTCTGCTGACAGTCTTAGGTCATTGCAACTGTAGCATCTGTGATTATTCAGTTTGAAAAACGTTTTACGGGGGTCAAGAATGAACAGTCCTTCCAGGCCTTTGAGTCTAAAGGCCCAATTCAAAACTGCACCATTTTTTGTGACATCATAATCCTAACCCCAATGCAGTTCTCCCTACCTCCGGTCAAGGACTTGTCCCTATTTGTTGTCCCCATTCCTCTAGAAGTGTAGGCTTATGTAGAGGAGCCGCCATTGGACTGACCCCATCAAGTTAACAGAGTTTGCGTAACTCTGTCTATACTATTTGGCTCTGACTGTTCCCGAGCTCTTTACCATCTATAAAGCGAGAAACAATAGAAGCCTTCTGAGGTATGGGTTCAGATGAAATATACCTATTCTGCAAACTGTAATATACTTAAACCAATCAATCAATGCACGGCAATGTAGATAGCTATTTCTTATTGCGAATATGGGTGGGACAATGGGATGCAACAGTCTGGCCATGCGACAAGAGTGTACTCCCATGCAAGCCTGTAAACACTGTGACACTACTTCCAGTGGGACTCGCCCCGGATGGGTTGCACACACAACTTTGTCCCCAGTCAGTGCTGAGAAACTGTCCATGTTCCAACAGTCACTCACGAAGCACTGAGGAACTGTCCATGGTTCTATAGTCACCCAGTACCAGGAACTGTCCATGGTCCTCTAGTCACTCAGTATAGGAACTGTCCATGGTTCTATAGTCACCCAGTACCTGGAACTGTCCATGGTCCTCTAGTCACTCAGTATAGGAACTGTCCATGGTTCTATAGTCACCCAGTACCTGGAACTGTCCATGGTCCTCTAGTCACTCAGTATAGGAACTGTCCATGGCTGTGTCCGAATGCATAGGGATTAGAGATCAGCGGATTGCGGATTTGTCCGCGGATAATCCGCGGATTAGGATGGATCGGATCAGTGGAATACATAAATAATTAACAATGGATGATCCGCGGATGCAATACTATCTGAAATAAATCTTAATATATCCATAAAATCTCCAAGTAGCCTAATATCAATAAAAAAAAATCTCTGTCTGCAATTGTGACTTGCAACATGTTTTATTTACACATACATTGTTTTTAGCGTAGGTCCTACTGTGATTTTTTTTTTTTTTTTGCTCTGGATTCGCCCATTTATGGACAGGCACCATAAACGGGCGCCTATAGTGGAAAGGACCCCACATCATCCCCGCAGCGTGGTGTTATGAATCCCACCGTAGTTTTTAGCGATTACTCTCAATCACAGCAAGGGGAGCGTTCCTAGAACTGTGGTAGGGTTCATAATGTCGCTCCCGCAGCCTTTAGCCTACTAGCTGAAAGTTTAACAGCTGAAAGAAACTTAAAACCAACTAAAACCGAGGGGATGAATAAACGTGTGTCATGGGACTCGGTATGGAACTGCAGTGAGTGCTGGATGCATTGCAAGATAAGACGTTCGCTCGTTGCGATGTGAGATTGTGATTCAATGGACGACATGACGAGTACGGGTTTCTATCGCAACGGAATATACACATACAACCAAGGCTGCACGTGGACGCTGTCACTGCATAGGGGTGAGTCATGAACGAACTGGTAAATAAATAGCGGCGTTCACGGCGCGTTGCAGCGTCGCGAGGCGAGCATGTAGAGTATATATACTTTGTTTCCACGCGGATCGCGGATGGATGCGGATGCATAAATTAGATCAATTAAATAATGCGGAAGGATGCGGACGGATCAACAATGTGCGTGTGCGGATTTCTTATGTGAAAAAAGCTCATCCGCTGATCTCTAATAGGGATGTTCCCTACTCGCTACTCCCTATTGCACGAGAGTTAGTGGACTACAATAGTGGTGATTTCGGACAGTTCTCCCTATGTGGGGAGCACCGGATCTGATGTCAATATCGGTAGAGGGCGCTATGAATACACTGCGCGGGCCTATGCACTTTTAAAGTTTGACCAATTAGTCATAGTTTTATTATATATAGTTATATAGTTATGTTTTCGCTAGAAACCGATTATGTAATATTATGTATATATAATGGTTTTAATATTATAATAATAGTTTTGTGAAAATACGTTTGTAAGCATTTAGGGTTATATACAGTGCTTACCGGTAATTTGTAACTCGGGAGGTGCTAGAGCGCACCTCACACACATGCACGCGTGCACGCGTCCGCCCGCCGAAAAGTCGTTTTTTGGGCAGAATATTATATATATATATGTGTGTGTGTGTGTGTGTGTGTGTGTGTGTGTGTGTGGCTACATATACACGTGTGTTGTTATTCTTCTTCGAGCTTCATGTGGATGTCCCGCTCAATGCGCAATGCATTGTGGGCAAGATCCACTTTTCTAGAGACCATCCGATGGTCCCTACAAATCCAGGTGCATTGTGGGATATTTCAGTGCACTATATTAGGGTACAAAAACGCTCACTACCGATTCGGACACTCAAACAAAATGGCGGAAGGCAAAAGTAGTGCTCTATATAGGGAATAGGGAATGAATTCAGACACAGCCCATGTTCCTACAGTCACTCACTAAGCACTGAGGAACTATCCATGGCCCTATAATCACTCAGTACTAGGAACTGTCCATGGTCGTGGAATAGTCGCTCGCTCCTGCTGTGAAGAGATCACTGTCATTCTTTATGGATGCCAACTTCCTTTACAATAATGTGTTTACATTTGAAGCTTATATTACCATAAGCATAGTAACTGATGTGTGCCTCAACTTATCTGCGAATACTTTGATTGATAGACTAATGAAATTCTAGTTATTTTGTCAGAGCTATCGGCTACATGGCGCACAGTGCCTTGTATACGAGCATCTGTCAGGCTGTCTATAGAGGTGTTTAACCACAGAATGCACCTGGCGTAAAAAGATAGGGCCCAATCATTATTGAACGGTGCCGACACTTTCATTCATCTCAGTGCCACAGACCTTTCATCTAAATGATCTCCTCAATTTAGTACAGTTTATACCGTCTCTCTAGTCTAGACCTTTTCACGCTGGCAAATCCTGCAAAACCACCAAATCCTTGTCATTGTTTACAGCGTCGTCGTTAAAACGTGCCAGGTCTAGGCAGACAGGCAGGCAGACAGCCCATTTCAATACAATAGGGTTCTTGATACTTGATGCTTGGTCCCCCAAAATAAAACAAACAATCTCAAACTCTGTACTGTGCTGCACAGGAAATATAATTGCCGCAGACATTTCACAATGGTCCTTTGTTGTTGCCATGCCTCTGCACAATGCATTGATTTAATATTGTTTTGATATAATATCCTTTGTATATATATTTTTTTCTCTTCCCACAAGGATCGAGTCTGTGCAACGATTCCCTTCTCTGGGAACTAGACTGGAAGCCCTTTACTATTACATATCCTCTTATCCCTCAACCCTCTGTTCTTCCTGAATCTTATTATGCGTGTGGAAATGTCCCAGTGATTTCCCCATTCTCATATCATTCAATATGGCTTTTATTTTCCTCCTATTTTTCTCTTTCTTGGATGACACTGGAGAAGGCCAAAAAAATGCTGGCTGACATAATGCATAAGGCACATGGCATTTAATGGGGTGTGTATTTGTGGATGTGTGCACACGAGCACGCAGCTTTCTTTTCTATCTCACCTGCTTGTACAGCCCTGTGTATGTGCCCATGGGGTTGTGTACGGCCGTATGTATTTAGACAAAGCGCCCGGCGGGGGTGTGTATAGGATGAGGGTAATTTGGTGAGGAGGAGATTTCTGTCTGACCCAATACCTGCACACATACATCTTCAATCTGCCTCGTTTTGCCCACAGACCACTGCAGCATCCTAAACCGCTGCGTGGAGCTTTATTATATTTGTGCATCCGGTGTGGAGAAAACACCGAATGCACTCGGCTTCCTAATGGAGTGCCTCCGTAGTAGCCAGGCAAGAGAGGCCCCGGCGCACTGCTTGTTTACTGGCCAGCGCATCCTTTCCTCGCAAAGCGCCATTAATGCCAAGTCGGGGAATGGAAGGGGGGAAGTAAGGGCTGGTGCTCGGAGAGGAGAAGAGACCAAGTGAGAAGAGACAGTGTCGGATAAGGATGGAAGGATAGGGGTGGGGTGGAGGTGGGAGAGAGTGGACTATAGAGCTGAGAGAGAGAGTGGGTCATTTGTAAAAACAAGATGTCCTTGTTCTTAAATCTCGCCTAATGCTTTATTTAAGAACAAACTACTGTATGGATCATTATTCTGTAGATCCTGTCTCTTCCATTTACCCCCCCCGGCCTTTTCTATCCCTCAATCTCTCCCCTCAGACAGATTTGAACATGCTTTTCCTGTGTGTAGCATTCTGTGGCTAAAAGGTATCATCTGTTCTCTCTGCTGCCACTGATGTGCTGTATTCAATACTTTATCTCCAGAAATTGACTCAATTCTCATCCATTAGGTGAAAAACGATAAGCGTTTTGGCAGCGAATGTGAGCATCTGTTTTTCCGTGGGATGGCACGCCAACATTTGCGGCTCGATAAATTAAATGGATTTAAATGTGGGACAATAACATGAATCGTGATCTTCTGACCGCGGGGACCCTGCGTTTCTGACCAATGCCATACTTACAGTAATACAGCGTGAGATGTTCATTTATGTGCATATGATGGGAGAGCAGGGTCCGGCCTATAGCCTCTGGTGCTGTATCGACCACTGTCAGTATGCGAGGAAGAAATACATATATATCGATCCCAGAAGTCGGTATATCTGTGAGGCATTCTGAATGCCATGCTAAACAAGAGAGGCTGCATGGAAGACACTCAGAAAACATATTAAGATGCATATTATGTCTGCAAGCTTAACATGCTTGCATGAAATAACCGTAAAGACTCTGAGATCATATCACGTTTGGCACGCTTCCAGCTTAACAGAAAACGGTGAGCCAGTTTCATCAGTGCATGTTAAATGGTGGATGCAGGATAAGTGTATGACAGCGGATGGAGCCCTTGGACTGTTCATATAATGTATATATTAGTAAGGGCATTTATCAGGTATTTGACCAATCTAACTACATCATTACCAAGAAAGTTCTTCATCAATGTGTTTCTAAAGATGTCTAGTAACATGTAGATGGCGGCGCGTACGCACGCAGCGGCCCCCAGCAGCTCCGCAGTGCAAACATGTTTTTTGTTTTGTTTACTATGTTTGTCTGAACGTTCCTCGTGTTCTTGTACAACAAGATACACTTACAGCCGTGAGCAACTTCTACAGCTCGCCAACACGGGATTTATGGAGTTAATTTCTACTACAGAGGAGGAATTACGCACCCTGGGAATATCCAAGCAGCAGCAGAGCGCAGCGCCGTGCCGCGCCACTGCCGACTCTGACTACAGTTTCATGCCCGCCTCGGAGGCGCCGCAGGCGGTGTGAGAGGAGACAGAAACGCGGCAAGCGCGGCGGCGTTCGTGCGAGGCTGGCGGCTCGTCCCAACAAGCCAGCTATTCCCTCGATCCTGCTCGCGAACGTACGTTCTCTGGACAATAAACTGGACGACATACAACTCATGAGAACGTCCCAACAACACGTGAGAGACTGCTGTGTCTTTGTTTTCACGGAATCATGGCTTAGCGTCGCCGTCCCGGACTCCGCCATACAGTTGGAGGGACTTACATGCTACCGGGCGGACAGGAATATAACGGCCGGTGGGAAAACACGTGGCGGTGGACTGGTTGTTTATATCAAAGACGCCTGGTGCCGTGACACTGTCGTGGTTCAGAAACACTGCACAGCCCTCGTGGAGTTCATGTTTTTAAAGTGCCGTCCTCATTATTTGCCGAGGGAGTTTACAGCCATTCTGCTTCTGGCTGTATACATTCCTCCCTGCCCCAGCTTGAAGGACAGAGAGAACGCACTACTAGAACTGAACAATGCAATCAACGAACAACAGATGGCACACCCAGACGCTTTCCTCGCAGTGGCTGGGGACTTTAATCACGCAAACCTGAAGTCAGTGTGCCCATTACTCCACCAGCATGTTGACTTCAAGACCAGAGGTGAAAACATTCTGGACCTCGTCTTCACAAACAAGAGGGGAGCTTACAGAGCCTTCCCCCTCCCCCACCTAGGCGCCTCCGACCACTGCACTGTTATGCTAATACCAGCCTACAGGCCCAGGTGCAAAGCCGTCAAACCGGTTCGGAAACAGGTTCAAGTGTGGCCAGAGGGGGCAATGTCTGCTCTACAGGACTGCTTTGACACTACAGACCGGGACATGTTTAAGCAGGCGGCGACCCACTCTGGTCACACAGACATCAACGAATTCACTGAGACTGTCACTGCTTACATCAGCAAATGCATCGATGATGTCACAGAGACCAAGACCATCACAGTACGGGCCAATCAGAAGCCATGGCTGACAACGGAAGTCCATAGGCTACTGAGGGTCCGGAACGCCGCCTTCAAAGCAGGCGACGACGACGGCCTGAGAACAGCAAGGGCCAACTTGGACCGTGGCATCAAAGAGGCAAAGAGACAGTACAGCAAGAAAATAGCTGACCGTTTCAGCGACAGCAGAGACACCAGGAGCCTGTGGCAGGGGATCCAGACCGTCACGGACTATAAACCCCGGCCACGGACCTGCGACAACGACATCAGCCTGCTGAACAACCTCAACAACTTCTTCGGCCGCTTTGAAGCCCAAAACAGCACCCCTGCACGAAAGTCACCCCCTCCCCCGGACGACCAGGTGCTGCTACTGTCTCAACACAGTGTGCGGCGCTCCCTCTCCAGGATCAACGTCCGCAAGGCACCGGGCCCTGACAACATTCCCGGTCGGGTGTGGAAAGACTGTGCAGGAGAACTGGCTCATGTCATCACTGACATCTTTAACATCTCCTTGAGCCAGGCTGCTGTCCCTACATGCTTCAAAGAGACCACCATCATCCCCATCCCAAAGAAACCTTCTCCAACCTGCTACAATGACTACCGCCCTGTTGCACTGACACCGATCATCATGAAGTGCTTCGAGCGTTTAGTCATGCATCACATCAAAGGCATCCTCCCTCTCAACCTGGATCCCTACCAGTTTGCATATCGGGCCAACAGATCAACCGACGATGCAATCTCCACCGTACTTCACTCTGCCCTCACCCACCTGGACACCAAGGACGCACACGTACGGATGCTGTTCATCGACTTCAGCTCAGCATTCAACACCATCATCCCCCAGCAGCTCATACACAAGCTGGACCAGCTGGGAGTGAACACCTCAATGTGCAACTGGCTGTTAGACTTCCTGACTGGGAGACCGCAGGCAGTCCGAGTCAGCGGGAACACATCCAGCACCATCACCCTGAACACGGGGGCCCCCCAGGGATGTGTGCTCAGCCCCCTCCTCTTCACCCTGCTGACCCACGACTGCACTCCAACGCACAGCAACAACATCTTCGTCAAGTTTGCGGACGACACAACTGTGGTCGGTCTCATCCACAACAACGATGAGACCAACTACAGAGATGAGGTGAGCCAGCTGACCACGTGGTGTGCAAGCAACAACCTCCTTCTCAACGTGGAGAAGACAAAGGAGATCATTGTGGACTTTCGGAGAGCGCACACCCAGCACTCCCCACTGAGCATCAACGGAACTGCAGTGGAGAGAGTGAAGAGCACCAAATTCCTTGGTGTACACATCACAGAGGACCTCTCCTGGAACACGAACACCACAGCACTGGTCAAGAAGGCTCAGCAGCGCCTCTACTTCCTCCGTAGACTGAGAAGAGCCAGAGCCCCAGCCCCCATCATGTGCTCCTTCTACCACGGCACGATCGAGAGCATCCTGACCAGCTGCATAACTGTGTGGTTCGGCGGGTGCACAGCATCCTGCAGAAAGTCCCTGCAGCGCACAGTGAGAGCAGCGGAGAAGATCGTGGGTGTCCCCCTTCTGTCCCTGCAGGACATCTACAACACACGGGTGACCCGCAGGGCGCTACAGATCGCAGGCGACACCACCCACCCTACGCACGGCTTCTTCAACCTCCTCCCATCAGGGAAGAGATTGAGGAGCCTCCGGGCAAGGACCAGCAGGTTGAACGATAGCTTCGTTCACCAAGCCGTCAGGATGCTGAACTCCCTCCCACTCCCTCGCACTGCGCACGCCACTGTGCACGCTCCCACTCCGCACCCCCCCATGCTGCCACTCCTCCCCCCTCCCACGGTGGGAGTGCACGCGCACACACGCACACGCTGAACTCCCTACACACACATGCACACGGACGCTGAACTTTCAACTACCCACTGCCCCTTACACATGCACGCACATGCACGCACTCACACATGGTCAAACACACATACAACTGAAGGACTGGATCGAACTGCTGCTATCCTATCCTATCCTATCTTGCACATGTATACCTCACCTCATAGTAAGCTATGGGTTGTTTTTAGTTGTAGCTATGTACTGTAGTCTTGTATATAGCTCTAGATTTTTAGCTGTAGTATACTGTAGTTTCTAGTAGTAGTTTTTAGTAGTTGTATATGTCCTGTCTAACTGTCTGTTAGCTTCACACTACTGCCACTTTATCACACCTGGTTAGCCAAGCACCTTCACCTCAGTTAGGGGCACTGTTCGCACCTTACTGGTCTGCTGCACTACTGTTTGTCTCGTCTATTGTCTCGACCTTGTCTTATTGCACTGTCTATTGTCTTGACTATTGTCTATTGCACTGTCTATTGTCTTGACTATTGTCTATTGCACTGTCTTGTCTATTGCACTGTGGAGAATGGAAACGCTATTTCATCCCTGTATATGTCCTGACATACACTGGAGTGACAAATAAAAAACCTTGAACCTTGAACCTTGAACCTTGAATGTATTAAAACATTTAAATTCAACTCCTGCGGAAAACCTCATAAAAAACAGGTCAAATTTGGTGTACTTCTAGTCAGTTGCTATCGAAGGAAAAAAGTTCTAAAATGTCATCATGCTTTATGTAGCATGTGGTATGTCTAACTACTGTATGTTCCTGAATTATGTTCATGATGCTGAATCCATTACATGCATTAGCTTTGCAAAGAAAAAACACTCATTGTGTTGAAAATGGCCACAACACTTGCCCAAATGTGCTGACTAAGCACATTTATGATCACGTGTATGGCCCAAGGAATGTTTTTTTTAAGCAGAACTAAACTGCTTGGAATGGATTCAGCATAATGGAAACCACCTAGTTAGACATATCACATGCTACATAAAGCATGATGGAAGTTTGCATGTTTTGCCTTCTGTAGGTTGTGATTAGTCAAAGTCAAAGACTTTGACTGAGGTTTCCAACAGGAGTTGGATTTCAATCTTTTAGTATCAGTACGTGTTATTAGACACCTTTAGAACACAGTAGTGAAGAAATTTCTTAACATGTAACAATTTAGTTCCCAAACTTTCATGACTTTCCCTTAGTATAGTGTGATCTTATGTTGCTGTGGGGAAGGCGGGAAGGGGGGAAGGCGAGGGGGGGTGAGGGGTTGGGATATTAACTGAGTTGGGGAGAAATTTTGGTAGTTGTTTGTTGTTTGACAAATGTGCAGACTGAGGACGATCCCCCCAAATGGATTCCTCTCATCTGTGGTTCCAGATGGCTGCAACATCTTGTTGCTGTCCCATTGCAACCGTTTGAACACCTTATTGATCGCTGCCATTCACGGAGGGAGCCTGCATGCTGCGGCACCATTCCTCCTCCACCTTATAGACCAGTGGTTCCTGAGCCTTTTTATGTCAAGGACCCCCAAATTCACCCTAATTTGCCCACAGAACCCCATGTTTGAGGAGATAATGTCAGAAACCCCATAAGAGAAGATTTATATAGGTCTCGCAGTGAGACTTATAACATGTTTAATGTCAAGGACTCTCAGTTTGACATGCATTAGTCTACGGGCCTCCATATATTGGGTGTCTATAATATATTTGGTATATATGGCATTTCAATTTATATTTGAAAGTCAGTATTTTTAAAGTAATACTGGGTAGTTTTCCGAATTCAAGCCTTTTCCACTAATTAAGCTTTCACAAAATCTAGACATGGTGTTTTAGGCCAATGTACTACCTACTTCACATCCCTACAAGTGTGATGAGTGGTTACACCCCTATTGTATACCCCATGGGGGAGGACGAGCTTTTGATTTTTTCCAAATTTAAGCCTTTTCTGCAAAAATAGTATTTGCTGGCAAAAAAATCAGGGAGTGGGTTATGTGACTAATATGCCGTGCTATGATGATTTATAGCAAATTTAAGATTTATTTAAATAAAAATGTTACACATTATCTGAGACTGTACAAACTGAATAAAATGGACCTGTTGCAATCCATTTGGTCTTAGATTTACAGACCAATAAGGGTCCATATGGCTCCAGACTTAGCTGGGGACCCCCTGAAACTCCCTCAAGGATCCCTCTGATGTCCCAACTTAGAGGTGGATGGAAAGCCCAACCTGTCAACGTGTGGCTTGGGTTAGAAAACTTAAAACGGCTCTGCTGCAGTGTTGTAGATGTCGACAGCAAATGTTGATTATTTGATTTAGTTTTTTTAGTCTTTTGAATGTTTTTTGGTCACATTTCATCAAATGTAAAAACACTTAATACTTATAGTATATCTTGTCCACTAGTCCATTTCTAACTTTTTTTTTTCTGAAATTGATGTCATAGCTTACTTTTTTAGTCTTCATTTAGATTCCATCTTTGCTTTACGCAATGAAAAAAGGTACCGTAGTCAACGTATACAACACACATTTTTTGGGGTGAATTTCATTTTGTTTTTCCTTTGTTTACTCAATTTGTTTCCTCCTTGTATGTCTCCCTCTCTGTCTGCGTCTCTCCAGTCTGGCCTCAGGAGGCAGGAGTGCTTACGCTGCATCTGTGTGAAGTGTCATTGATTGCACTTCTTCTCCTTATGTTTATTTTAAACTCTCCCTGCCGCATATCCCTCTGAACAGAACGGGGACTGTTTCCCAACTATACCAATCAATGCTAAGGTGTAAAAATGTAATGGCACTGACACTGCATCCTAACACCCCAGGGCTGTCTGCCACTAAATCATTGCTGGCCAATTCCCACCGAATGCTCGGCTAAGCAGCTGTGACTGTTTCACTTCCATGTTACTCCTCTCAAAACATCAAGGAGCTGTAAAAAAGAAAAAGTTACACCACAAGGTAAATTAGAGAGGAAAGCCATGATGGGTTGCAAGTTGTTCCCTCTCATTCCCACCTTCTTTCTCATTGTATTTCTTCTTTTCTCTCTCTCTCCCTCTCTCTCTCTCTCTCTCTCTCTCTCTCTCTCTCTCTCTCTCTCTCTCTCTCTCTCTCTCTCTCTCTCTCTCTCTCTCTCTCTCTCTCTCTCAGTTCACGCATGCATGCACACCGTGCTATTTTTTGAGAATATTCTATATGATTCCAGTTATTTTAAAATAGATCCACAGAACACATTACTCTGAAGTCTGACTACGCATGTCTACTCATGTAAAAAATACTTCAATTAATTAAAAAGATAAAAAAAAAACACATGAATTAGTCTTAGTTTATGATTTAGTCTTAGTCTCTTTTGAAAACATACATTTGGTATAGTCTTCTAAATTTATTTTTTGTTAGTCTAATCTTAGTCGTACCAAAACACACACACACACACACACACACACACACACACACACACACACACACACACACACACACACACACACACACACACACACACACACACACACACACACACACACACACACACACAGAGAAAAACCAATGGTCAAAAACAACCTAACTTCGGTCAAATTTCAACCAAACGTAGAGGTTGAATAAGGACCAACTGGGTCTTTGGTCAATCTGACCGAATAATGCGTGTTATTATATTTGACCGAATGCATTTGGTTACATTAATAACCCAATTATGAGGGTCAACATAACATAAGTACCAGTTGATTTGACCGAACATATTAGCTTGCATTAATAACCTAATTTTGAGGGTCAAGATTACCCAACTGCCAGTTGAATTGATACAGAATATTCAGTTAACCCATTTGTTTTATTAAAGGGAAATTCCACCCATTTAAAGGGGAACTTCGCCACTTTTCAACACTCTTTGTGTGGTGTTGGTCATTAGCATACATGCTAATGGCCTCCTGATTAATAACATTGGGATTCTGTGGCTCCAGCGCCGTGCTTCCCAAGTTGTCAGATTCTGACCCAGTGACGTCATTGGGTCAGAACGTCCCACTGACTTAAACTACAGCGAGTATGTGGACGGGTAAGGTTACCGTACCGGTCTGAGTAACGGTCTGAGTGCCGGTCTGAAGGAAAAGTCGTTGCAGTGTTGTGTTTACAGTGTTGGATGCATTCCTCGGCATTAGTATCCTATCTGTTCCTGTAAAAAGTATAAATAATTTCATTTTTCGTCATTTTGTCCGAGAAATTCTACAATACCCACAGTGCACCGCGGCATCAACCAAAGTCTGTGACCTAACAAATTGGTTACCGTACCGGTCTGAGTAACGGTCTGAGTGCCGGTCTGAAGGAAAAGTCGTTGCAGTGTTGTGTTTACAGTGTTGGATGCATTCCTCGGCATTAGTATCCTATCTGTTCCTGTAAAAAGTATAAATAATTTCATTTTTCGTCATTTTGTCCGAGAAATTCTACAATACCCACAGTGCACCGCGGCATCAACCAAAGTCTGTGACCTAACAAATTGGTTACCGTACCGGTCTGAGTAACGGTCTGAGTGCCGGTCTGAAGGAAAAGTCGTTGCAGTGTTGTGTTTACAGTGTTGGATGCATTCCTCGGCATTAGTATCCTATCTGTTCCTGTAAAAAGTATAAATAATTTCATTTTTCGTCATTTTGTCCGAGAAATTCTACAATACCCACAGTGCACCGCGGCATCAACCAAAGTCTGTGACCTAACAAATTGGTTATTCTCATTAAAACAACCCAAAACCAATAACCAAATAAAACAACCCATGAATTCGGTCAAAATAAAATCCCTGCAACCCAGGAAAAGGTTATGGCTTCAAGAAATAACCCAGGAAAGTGACCTAACACCATTGACTGAAGTGTTTAGTTGCAATTTTGACCGATTAGTTTTTTGTGTGCACACACACACACACACACACACACACACACCTCTTTACAGTAACCGCAGCTTGATCGATTTTTTGAGGAAACCATAATAGTTGCATTTGGAGGTCAGTCTGTTTTGCATTATGTTTCTGCTACACATAGAGGCATTGGGTTAATATAATGCAGGCTACTGTAGACTCATTTTGCAGCCGACTGCAGGCAAACAAAACTTTTCACCGCAGCAGCATAACCAAGAGAGCAATACATCACAGGAAAGTCCTGCATGTGTGTTAAGTTTTGTGTGGCTGCTCCAATCAGGATCCATCATCTAGTTATTCCCCGTGGTGAGATTTCACAGCTATGATACTTACAGATATTTCCATGAGGCAGGGGGGGAAAATAATGAGGTCATTGAGAAAGCAAAGAGAAATTATTCTCATTCCTCTGAGGCCTAACATCATTACGCTGGAATGTGACAGGCATAATGCGGGCAAAATTATGCTGCCGAAGCTATTGACAAAGACTAAACGTCACGCAGGATGATATTACCCTTATAGTCATGCCGCTGTGCGCTGGGTTGCTGCAGAAAGGATCTGGAGCTTTACCTTTGGAAACTACAAGGCTGTGCTGTACATCCATATTCTACAATAAGATGTTCTCATTATAAAGCAGCATTTCCTTTGAAATAGAACAGTGCCTGTCCACATGAGAGCCGTAGTTACACATTAAGAATGACCTCCATTTCATGTCGCCATGGCCTTAGCCATGCTGAACATTATCACACAACCATTCATGCTCACTACACCGAGCATTATGTGATTGTGTGATATGGCCAGCAAGTACAGGCTCTGCTGTACGTGTACGTAGATAGGACTGGACAACATCTTGTAATACACATAGAGCAGGGGTTTTCAACCAGTGGTCCGGGGACTACCAGTGGCCCTTGAGAGGGTTCCAGGTGGTCCCAGCCTGGTACTGTGGACAGATGCAAAAGAAATCTTTACTGTTGGGGTCTGTGGGGGCTAAAATGTCCTCAAATGGTGGCTAAAATGCAGATTAAATAGTGGGCACTGGTATCGAAAAGGTTGAAAACTCCTTTCATAGAGTCATGTACGTCTAAAGTTGGCTGATAACAGCAAATACCGGCCAGACCGATCTGTGGGCCGATATATCATCAATTATAAATCTAATGTCTCGTCTGAGCAGACGTTGAGAGAGGTTTCAAATTTGGGGCCAGGGTTGACGTATTTTACACACATGGTGTCACTAAACATCCGTCCAACTCCATGAACATCCCAGAATGTAGGCCTACTACAGTTCCAGCATTGGTCAGTAGGGTAGCGGTAGCTTCAATCTTTATCAGGTTGTGAGTTCAAACCTGGTCTCCTCCAGAGTTAGTGTTGATGTGTCCCTGAGCAAGACACTTAATTGCTCCCGATGTGCTGGTGGGTACCTTGCATGGTTTCCGCCACACATGGCATGTGAATGGGTGAATATAGAATCCACAGTCTACTGTATGTAAACCGCCTTTGATGAAGGCACTATATAATTGCACCATTTACCTTTTCATGATCGTACATGGTGGGATTAGATCATACCAGTTTACTGACCAAGCATTGCTACCACCAGGGTAAGCCACTGAGGCAGCTGGCCAGCAGGATTTGAAGCTCCAATGCATGCCTTTTACTTTTGTTGTTTCATAGTGATGTGAGTAGAAATGACAGCGGCAATAACTGTGAGAATGTGTTCGACAATTCTGTTACCCGCATTCAGATTAAAAAGCAATGCAGGACTTTTCATGGCGAAACAGGTTCTGGAGTGTTTTGAAAAGACTCTGTTTTAAGGGTTCAATAGTATAGATTATTTCCAGTACCTACTGTACAGTATAGACTAGACGGTACCTACCTACAGTGCAGTACTATTAACCTTTTCATCGTTAGAGCCTTTTTTAATGTCTATGTTGATGACCAAGTGCTATGCATGTCATGCAGTGGTGATAATTCTGCACCACATTCTAAAATATATTAGTATGGACCTGTGGGAGGAAATAGACAAATAGATTAATGCAAAGTTTAACCAACTTATGTATTCCAGATGGAAAAAAGACAGCTTTTTCACACGGATCAGCTCTGACCGATCGAAGCAATTCAGTGCTTTCCTAAACAAGGGGGACAGCTTTTCTATTGGCATTTCTATTTTACTTTGAGCTACCATTTATCATTTGACCAACCATGTGTAATAGATGGGGTAACGTTTCTCTCTACATTCCTTAGTCCCCGCAATGCAACCACCTCCATGGCGTTTCAATAGAGCTGAGCAGTCCCACCGCTTTCGTTGACATTGCCCGCAGCCCAGAAGTAATTTCCCCATTCATTTTCCTCATTCAGAAATGATTAATATAAAGACGATTATGCCACAGAGAAAGCCAACTTGGGTTGTGACAAATCATGACAACAAACACAAGATTTTGGGCCAATCAAATAATTCGTAAGAAGAAAAAATGGCAAGATCAAAACTTTTTGTCATGTTTGTATTCAAATACATTATTTGTATGGGCCAAAACATTGAGTTTGTTGTCATTATTTTTCACGATGGAGTTGGCTTTGTCCATGGAATTGTCTTTATATAAATCATTTTGGAAAAGTTTATTAGAAAAATGAATGGGGAATTTATTTCTGGGCTCCGGTCGATGTCATGAAAGGGGTGGGACTGCATTCCTATTCTTGGCACACCATTGGCCTAACAGGTGATCATTTGGCAAAAAAAATAGACAATAGACATTTCAGATCTCAAAGCTCACAAGGTCTTGTGTTGTTGTGTGAGACGTGTTTTGGGCTTGAGTTTGAATAAGCTTTTTACACATTGCGCCCACGCATATGCACGCACACAGGCATACACGTTGTACCTGTGTGTGTGCGTGTGTGTATGTGTGTGTGTGTGTGTGTGTGTGTGTGTGTGTGTGTGTGTGTGTGTGTGTGTGTGTGTGTGTGTGTGTGTGTGTGTGTGTGTGTGTGTGTGTGCGTGCGCGCATTGCAAAAGTGTTCCTTCCTTTGGAGGTGTGAATGCGTCTGACTGCCGCAACAGAGTGTATGCCTGCAGTGTGTGTGATTCTGCTGACAGCTTGTGATCTTGTAATAAGGTGGCTCTCCCCCCTGTTTGGCAGAGAGAGCCGTAGGAGAGAGGGAAGCAGGGCGGATCTAGGCATGGGCATGGGGGGGAAATGCCCCACTAAATGCCCTGACTGCCCCACCAAACCCAAAACAACCCAAGATGTTTCAAATTGCTTATATATTTAAAATGATTTGAAACACTACTACTGCTACTAACTAACTACAGCTGTGGCACCACTACACCAACAGCATTTCATCATTGAAAACAGAAAACTCTCTGAGTCAGACCTTTAGCTTTATGCATAATGTGTGCATGTTGCAACTTCAACAACAGCTGATGTTATTATTGATGCTTTACTTAACCACATAGAGGTATGGGTGCAACTTCATCGCCCGTGTCGCACGCACCACGGGTGATGAAGTCGCACCCATATCATTTTCCCTTGCCCACCCTCAATTGGGAAATGTTACATCCGCCCCTGGAGAGAAGAGAGAGAGAGAGAGAGAGCATAGCAGGGGATAAAAGGAGAAGAGGGGAGCGGATAGCGGGAGGGGAGGAGAGCAGAGGAGATAAAGGGGAAGAGAAGAGAGCATGAGAGAGTAGGGGAGGAGGAGAGGACGGTAAAAGTAGAAGAGTGGAGAGGAGAGGAGGAGACGAGCGAGCGTAGAGGATGGGAGGGGAGGAGAGGAGATGCAAGGAGCCGTGAGTAAAGGAGAAGAGGGGATGGGAGGGGAAGGAAGGTGGTGGATGGAGAGCACCTCATCTACCTTTGTAACCTGCACAATTCCCCACTGTGATAATGCACCACTGCACATTGGTGTACTGAGCCAGACGCTCATGCTCGGTTGCATATGGTTTAATTAGAGCAGCCAGTGAATCAGTCTGCAACAAGACGGAACCTGTATTAGATTAAATAAAACCAGGGGACTGGGATATAGGCCTGAAATGGATTACACCTCTGTAGGCTAATAGCATCCCACCTCCTGCCCCCAGTCCCTGCCCCACTGATGAGCCAGGTGTGAGATTCTCTGACATTTTTGTGCAAGATTACACATCTCACATTAACTGTATGCATGGTTTAACCTTGGAATATCAGCAAAATTTGCAGTAAACTTCACGTGTTATCTAATTAACATGGTTAGCTAGGTCGCTACAGTCGCTCCCGAATGAGCATCTGGTTCCATACAAAACGTTTAACAGCAAGTTAAGCCGGAGAAACTTCCACTCCCCGGTCCTTATGTGTGATGAATAGGAGGGAAAAAGTACAACGATTAAAGCGCGTCTGAATCTGTGACGGTGGGACAGATGCCTTTGTTCCTCAAGTCTGCCTGTCACTGTTTTTTAATTAGCCGACTCCCTTCAGTGAGTGCGAACACAAAGCCCTTATCAATTACACAGCAGAAACATATGAGGGGTCACACATGCTAACAAGGGCCTTTTAATCAGTGGCTGCCACACAGGCACAAAGCAGGGTTTAGCGCTAGCTTAGTTGCGTATGCTGAATCACACTGTCACACACTTAATAGTTTGCAAAGAAAGTGCCCTTGGTGTGTGTGTGTGTACGTCCCACAGTGTAGTCTGTGTGTGTGTGTGTGTGTGTGTGTGTGTGTGTGTGTGTGTGTGTGTGTGTGTGTGTTTTGTACATTTTATCTGCTATTTTAGCAGATACTTTTTTACTTTCGCATACTTTTACAGATTACTTTTCATAGATTATCGACACATCGCTGTCAGCAAACACATTTCTCAGTTAGTTTCGTAGGTGGTGCAACCACCTACGAAATTAGGTGGTTGCACCACCTTTGTGTGTTCTGGGTTCAGGGCCGGATTTAGTCAGTCCCACTTGGGTGGGCTGGAAGAACGGTGACTCTGGCAACATTATATTCCTTATATTTCCTGCAAGAATTATGTGAATGTGCTGTTAATTTTAACTCTCAAGCTATCATTAATCTGGAGATCTTGTATAACTCCCTCAAGCACCCCTTTATTTCTATTCAAGGGTACTCTTAACCTGTGTGTGTGTGTGTGTGTGTGTGTGTGTGTGTGTGTGTGTGTGTGTGTGTGTGTGTGTGTGTGTGTGTGTGTGTGTGTTGTGTGTGTTGTGTGTGTTGTGTTGTTGTGCATTGTATCTGTTTTTACATTTTTACACCATTTTTAGTACCCTTTAATCCAATTCTTACTCAAATATATGCAAGTACTAACAGAGTACATTTAAATTGCAGTATTGATATTTGTTTTATTCAAGTAAAACATTTGAGTACTTTTTTCCCCACAACTGTTGAGCAAACTACTTAACATTTGAGTACTTTTTTCCCCACAACTGTTGAGCAAACTACTTAACATTTGAGTAGTTTTTCCACAACTGTTGATGAGTGCAGTGTACTCTAGTTGAGTTGCTGTCCACCACCGGCACAACACATTGCACTGTGTGACCCCCGAGGCTCACACCATGCTGCAGCCAATTCCAGGCGCGGTCGGGGGTCCCATTAAGCCCGGTCCTAATCAAAGATCCTCTCTGTGTAACAGACTCACTTCATCTCTGTCTGGCCACCCGCGGACCCCCCAGCTCCCCCTTCAGAGATGCTCTGTAATGACGGCTGACGGATGCCATCAGCTGGAGTTGGTTAATCACTTCCTCTGCTCCTCCGAGACGAAAAACACAACAGCGCAGTGGTGAGGAGTTCACCACCGAGGAGGAGGGCAGAGTGCAGCAGGTGAGCATGGTGATTTAGTTTTTACTTGAGTTTAAAACAAAAAAAAAGTTGGTAACACTTTAAATTTGGTCCTTTAATATCTCTTTATACCCACTGAGACCTAAACAACCACTTAGATGATTCATTTTCATCCTCGATCACAGAGGTTTTCAACCAGTGGCCTGGGAACCACCAGTGGTCCTTCAGAGGGTTCCAGGTGGTCCCCAGTTAACCAGGTTAACCGGGTGTAACTCTTTGATAGCGTAAAAATGAAACCAAATGGACCCTTGCAGGTCCATTTGGTTTCATGTTTTACGTTGAAACCCCCCCTCGTCCCTTTGTCCTCTTCACCACTTAGCCACGCCCACCTCAGTCTCGGTGGGAGGGGCGGAGGGAGGAGACCATTGAACCACAGTAGGAGGAAGTGGGGAATGATCCATGCATACCAATGACTTAAAACGTAGGGGAAATGTTAAAGTCGTAGGACTATTAAAATTAGTTTTTTGGAGTTACATCACTCAATGGCAGAATCTGAGATGAAAAATCACAGATTTCTCAGTGAAGGTATGATTTAAAAAACAAACAATCATTTTTGGGGGGTGTAAACATTGACTGGGGTACATGAACAGACCAACAATGTTGAAATACCTTGTATGTCAAATTCATGGTGCTAGTAGTGCGCCCATCCACCAATCACCTGAATCCAATATTAATACGCTATACCGCAGGGCAGCTGTGGCTCAGGAGGTAGAGCAGGTCGTCCAGTGATCTATGGGTCGGTGCTTAGAATGCCCGGTCCGCCTGTCTATATCTCTCCCAAATCCCAAACTGCTCCCGATGTGCTGGTTGTGCCTTACATGCAAAGCGCCTTGGAGGCATGCAAGGCAAATGCACCATTTACCACAATACTCTCTTAAAGGCCTGCATATCCCAAAATGGTGGTGCCATGCACCTCTATGGGGTGAATGGCAATAATAATAGTGGAATGGTGATACTGGTGCAAGTAGACTATAATTATCAACACCATTTTCACAACACCATTGTCTGGACTTTCACTGAACACGTTTCTCAGTGTGTGTGTGTGTGTGTGTGTGTGTGTGTGTGTGTGTGTGTGTGTGTGTGTGTGTGTGTGTGTGTGTGTGTGTGTGTGTGTGTGTGTGTGTGTGTGTGTGTGTGTGTGTGTGTGTGTGTGTGTGTGTGTGAGTATGTTTGAGTGTTTGTTTGTGCAGGATACTTGTGATTTAATTGTACTGTACCAGTAATTACAGGCTGTTTCCCTGGGAGTGCCCTGGGAGTGCCTCCATCGCATGTTGCATCCGGGGAAACCTTCCACGCGCATCTCTCCACTCATATCCATGACTATATCACTGTGCTCTCTATTAGTCAATGTACCTGAGGCGCTCAGGTGGGATCTGCGTGTCCGTGTGTATCCCAGATGCATTCATGATGACGTGTGTGCAGTGCACGCATGCAGTACATTTTGCGGGTGCATGTACAGTGCTTTATAACTGTAGCATGCATTATGTTATGTGTGTTTTTTCGTGGCATGGCGAGTGTGTGTGCTTGGGGTGCCAGATTGATGTGTTTGTCTGCCCCGTCTTGTTCCTGCCTCCTTTGTTTTGTGCTGGTGTTTGGACAGGCATAGGCTGGCTGGAGATGGGAATAAATGGGACTGTTAGGGGACATCCGTTATGCGCTGACACGTAGCCATTATAGAGGAACCCCTCCGTATACGCGCGGTATTATGCGTGTGTGATCGTGTGTGAGAGAAAGGGATGTAATGTGGGTGGTGTGTTTGGTTGTATGTGTCTGACAGTTATATGTCTGATGCATCCATAAATCAATGGACCTGTGACATTTGGAAGTTACTGTTTTCACTCTATTGTGTAGTGATTTGTTGGTGCAAATATATGCATAGGAGACTGTGCTGCTTCCATTTGGATAAAAACAAACAGAAAATAACCCATCAACACACTCAATTATGTGTGTGTGTGTGTGTGTGCTTAGCTTCTCTTTTTTTTGTTCTTATATTATTCCCTTGACTAGTTCATTTTGACACAGGATTCATGAAACAAGTGTAAACATTGTATGAGCACTGTCTTCAGAGATCATTGTAGTGTTTTATTTATTTATTCATTTTTTATAAATATTATTTTCATTTCAAATGAAAGTAATTATTGGCATGAGGACAAACAATTGTCACAAGTGCAATACATAAAACAGTTGAAAATCTAGAAGGCAAAGTATATACCGTATATACAGCATTTTGTAAACAGGTTTACAGTATGTCACATTGCATCACATTTTCTACATGTTATAACAGAGGGTAGAGGTTTCTTTTTTTTTTTAATAATTTAGTTGCATAGACTAATGCTTCGACACCATCAGTCCATCACTGTTACACAGAGTCACGATGACATTAACAAAGATGTCAGTAATCACCCCTTCTTGAAAAGGACAACTCAATAGAAGTCAGTGCCTGCTATAATCTGATTGGTTGTGTTAAGATCACAAGACGGTGTGTAACGTCCACTTAAGTCACTTAGTCGTGATCTAATTGCTTTAGCATATTGTCCAAAATCCATAACTACAATCGAGCTGCCCTCGTCCACAACCTGAGTAATGACGTATGGCTTTGCTTTTCTGAAGAGAATTAGCTTTAAGCATTACACATATTGAGCGTATCGGACAGATTTTTTTTTCAGCCTACAATACTGCCCAGTTGACATAGTTTTGGTCTGCATGTTGGTTGCCATGACGACAGTCGTTAATAAGGACACACATTGTCAATAATGATAAAGCCAGCCATGTGTGGACAAATCCTGCTGCTTGTGATAGGTCAATTCTGGCCAATCAGAATGCCTGGGATTGGTTAGCTGATTTGCTCATTTAAAAAAGTCTAGATTTTCAATGGGTCCAGAAAGTGAATCCTACAGCTGTTCGCTATAGGAAACTTCAATAGGTGTTTTTTTTTTCCCTGAGGCAGAACAAATCCCTGAGGCAGAACAAATTCACCTTTTCCTAGAGGTGTTTCAGGTGTTTCAGAGAGTGTTTCATCTTGGTGTCACAATTGTGTAGCACCTTACATATTAGACCCTAAACCTGCCATGTGCCCCAGATTCATTTTGAGATCTTCCTCTACTTATTTCACAACTTTCCATTAAAAATCAATGCATAAATAAATGGATGATGATGATGATGATGATTATGGTTATAAATACAGTTTATGATGCCTCCACATGAGGTATTTTGCATTTAAATTTAGAAGTCTGCTTTGCTCTCACAAACCTGATCATGTTTACTTGTTTACTTGTACACCCACCCTGGCCTTGATGCGCTTCTTCTCTCTAAAATCCAGTCAAAGAAGATGTAGAATAGGATTCATTATTAGCAAGGACGTGCAGTCATTCATGTAATGTAAAGTCTCACAGCCTCAGTTCTACATTAGGTTTCAGGGGCTAAATGCTTTGAGTTCATTGCTTTGAAAGTGGACCTTGATTTATAGTAATTATATTAGTCTTGTGGGTGTTTATAGGCTCCTGTCAGCTCCAGTCTTTACCTTTGACAAATTGGCAGAGCTGCTTTCTCCTCCTATTGACTGAGGTGAATTTGGGTGATTTCCGACTGGCAGTATGCATGCTGTTAGCAATTCCAAAGACTGTTTTCCAAAGAATGTTTACATTTGACACGGATACTCACAGAACCTACATAGACAACTATAATAAATACAGTTTATTAATACTAATACTATTACTAAATGTAAACGGCCACGCCCCCATTCAGTCACTGAATGTTAATATCTGACTGTAATATGTGCTGTTTACATTTCTGACTAATACAGTATTCAGTCAAACAAAAAAGGAATGATGCAAGTTGGAAGTGCACAACCCTTTTTTTTTTTTTAAGAAAATACACAACACCAGTATCTTTTGCTATGAGTCTTCTCTTTGCCAGGTTAAAGACATGTTGTCAAAGACAGTTGTTGATAATGTGCAATGTTATATGGACAACTGTTTAAATAGTAAAAAAAAAAAAAAAAAAAACAAAAAGGACACCATAGCAAAACAAAAACAAAGTAAAAATACAAAATAGCCTGGCAATGTTGCCAGAAAAGTTCACTAATTCGGCGGCAGTGACATTAGCGCTTTCTTGCCATCTGTTGGTGCTTCTTCATGCCCACATGCTTTGGGTCAAACCGTCATGCTCATTTGCTTATTTTTGGAACATAGTTCTTATTTGAAGCGATAGTAAAGGAGCATTCAGTGATTTGGGTGATTTGAAAAACAACAAAACAACAATAATAAGACAAAACCTAACAAAGAAACGCATTTCATGAACAGGTGCATTTTAAGACGTTGTTTTAAAAGAAGAAACTGACACTGCTTGCTTAAGAGTTAACGGAAGGGCATTCCAGAGCGATGGCGTGCGGGCAGCAAAGGACCCCTCTCCTCTCCTCTCCTCTCCTCTCCTCTCCTCTCCTCTCCTCTCCTCTCCTCTCCTCTCCTCTCCTCTCCTCTCCTCTCCTCTCCTCTCCTCTCCTCTCCTCTCCTCTCCTCTCCAGTAGAGAATGGAGCCCAGTAATGTCACACCAGGTCCTCTAATAGGCACCTGGTCTATCAGGTTACAGTGATATAGAGTGGGGCCATATTGATATTGCCATGAACCTGTATATCAATATTACCACTTATCCGCCCGGCCATGCCATTCAATATCTGCTTGCATGGCCTGACCTTATTCGGAGACACTCTGGGGCATATTTCATATATGGAAGGCTTGGAATATAGCCGGTGAGCTTTTTCAATAACTGTTTGATCTCTGTGCACGGGTAACCCCTCTGGAGTTGGCTATAGTTGAAATGGTTATTGAAGTGTCTAGGAATGTATTGAATTGTGTCGGATAAAACAGACACAATATTATGAGAAACAAACAGGTTGTATGTCATTTTTTTGTATAGGCTGATCTTTGCTGGGCACACTAAATAGATTTTCTTGCTGCGTCCCTTTTCCTCTCTGTCCGTTCCCTTTGTGGCTTTCTTTGTCTCCTCTGGGCTACTCCTTCCCTCTGACAGATACACATCGTGTGGCTTGTTTTTTCTCTTTCCCTTCCTTTCCCCAGTGTTGCCAACTGCCAAAATCCAAAATGCACTATAGTGGCACTTCTAAAATGCACTATAATGTGCTAGAGCAGTGGTTTTCAACCATGTTCATACCAGGGCACACTATTTATTCTGCATTTTAGCCACGGATCACCAAATAACATGGCAAAATGTTGGTCAAAATAGCAATTTTTCTACATTTTCTAAATGTGTAGATTCTTGAAAATTAGGTAATTCAGATGTTTAAATATACTGTAATTTAACTCTTTAAAGCGTAAAATGAAACCAAATGGACCCATAAGGGTCCATTTGGTTTCCCCAACTCTCCACTAACTAACTCTCCACTAGATTTCCACTAATTTTGGCGGTAGGGGGGTCTTGAAAAAAGCTAATTATAGCAACAAATGTGCCGAGTTGGCAACACTGCCTTTCCTTTTCCATCAGTTTCGCACTTAACTCAGAAAATGTTACGTTTGGTTCAGCCTTGTTCGCATTCACAGGGAGACAATGTAGTAAGGAAATGAGCCTTAGATGTGCATGCTACTGTGTTAGCGTGTGTGTGTGTGTGTGTGTGTGTGTGTGTGTGTGTGTGTGTGTGTGTGTGCACCAGCTATTTATTTGAGTTTATATGCGTTTGTTTGTGAATCCATGCGGATGGTGTTTTATGGCGCTTCATAAAAATAAATGGCCTCAGTCTGGCTTCAATTATAACTGCGAATATGCAGAGGCACATTGTTCATTAGTTTGCTTTTGCTATTCAAATGAGTGGATGGGGTAGTGTATTTGGTGTATTTAGTGTATTTAGTGTTTAACTGTTGTCCCAAATAGCTGGGGTTTATTCTAATGCTCTGTCAGTTGCACGGCTGAGGCATAAATCTCTTTTCCCTTCCTGATATCCATTACAAAGGAAACATTAATAGAACTCTGTCTCCTCTCCCATTCCATCTGCTTTTAGCCAATCTTGCTATTACTTAGACTCAATAATGTTGGTACAGCCACGGCCAATAGATAATTGAGAGAGTGTGTGTGTGCGTGTGTGTGTGTGTGTGTGTGTGTGTGTGTGTGTGTGTGTGTGTGTGTGTGTGTGTGTGTGTGTGTGTGTGTGTGTGTGTGTGTGTGTGTGTGTGTGTGTGTGTGTGTGGTGTGTGCACGTGCGCGTGTGCGTGCACGTGTGTGTGCGTGCGCGTGTGTGTGCATGCATGTGCGCGCGCGTGTGTGTGTGTGTGCGTGTGCGTGCGTGCACCAATATGACATTTCTATTCCTGTATTTTCATCCGAGTAGAACATCTTTGACATTTAATCTGATGTAGTGGTAATTATTAACACAGTACCAACAGCATCTTTAACGGTATACATATACATAACTGCACCTTAGTTGAACAAAGTGACTGTGTTTAGTGGATAAACAGCAACTTACTGTGACCAGACGTGTGAATTGTGAATGTTTTGATTTTTTTTTCCCTAAACACTATGCGACAGGGGCGGATTTTGCACATATTTTCCCACTGGGACAATTTTGCCTTTGCCAGGCCACCCTGGGGGGGAGGCAGCTGGTTAACCAGATGTAACTCTTTGAGAGCGTAAAAATGAAACCAAATGGACCCTTGCGGGTCCATTTGGTTTCATTTTTACACCCTCAAGAGTTAAAATATTCATCATGTGAATTAGCCCAACTTAGTCTACACAACTAGAGAATGTAGAAGATTATTGGTCATTTTGATCTGCGCCACTGTCCAGGCCACTAGGTGGCGCAGGCCACCGGGAAAACTCCCTGTACTCCAGTCGGCCAATCCGCCCCGCACTAAGTTAGCTACCTACTCGTGTACTACACTCAGTTGCCAACTGCCAAAATCCAAAATGCACTAGTGGCACTTCCAAAACGCACTACAAGGAGCTAGAGCAGTGTTTTTCAACCCAGCTCACTATAAAAGCACTAGTAGTGAATATCACCTTGAGTTTTTCAATCATTTTGGCGCTAGGGGGGTCTGGAAAAAAAGCTAAATATAGTGTCAAATGCGTGAAGTTGGCAACACTGAGTCTATGACTACACGTGCATTTGTTTTGGTGGGATGGGGTCCTTCGGAGAGCAGAGCTGGCGAAATAATAACTGGACTAAATAAAACTATTTAGCGAGAAGAACGTACCGGTGGAAAGGGAAGGAATGAATAACTATTTTAGGTGGAGGTTGCGTGGAGTGAGGTTTTAACCCCAACAACTGGATACATGTTATGAGAAGTGAGAATTTTGGAAGATGGATTGCTGCCTTTCTAGTTTCTATATGGATGGATGATGGATTATTTATGCAGCCAGTCACATACGGACATACAGGAGCCCAAATCAGCGTTCGTGACAGTGGTGAGTGATATTGTTTTCTGTTGTTTGGCCATCCTCCGTTTCCCATCAGAATGGAAGTTTTTAAAAGCAAATTTGACAACCTTTGGTGATTGTTGTGCAGACGAGGACGAGGTTGTCGAAGAACGCTCAGGAGTAGCAGACGCAGTCGCCATTGTTTCTGTGTGTGGTGTAGTGTGGCTGCTGTGGCGTATGGCCTGATCAGAGTCTTTTGTGCTTGCTCGCTCTACATGCCTGTCTCCAATCACTCAATCAATCTATCAATCAATAAACGCGTGAACCTATAGCGTGGCGTTCATTAGAATTACTGAAATAGACAGTTGGAGAGTTGTGGAAACTGGGAAGGCTGTTTTCTGACCCCTCAATGTCGCAAGACTTCTACTAGATCTAGATGGCAATGGCGTTCACCCCCGCTCCGCTCCCGTCAGTGGTTCAGACCGTGGGTCGGGACCCCCGCAAATAGGTGATCGTGTTAGCTCCCTGACTGGTTCATTTGGTTTCATTTGCACACCGTTGCCTCCTGGCAATGGTGACTCGGACGATGACTCGGACGAGTCGCCGAGTCAGGTTGTCTCAAGTCAAGTCCGAGTCTCAAGTATTTTACCTACAAGTCCCAAGCGAGTCAAGTCGCCGAAAAATGCGACTTGGACTCGATTCGAGTCGAGTCAATAGGACTCGAGTCCAATTGTCTGTCGGCAGCAACATTGCTGTTTTGGGGCATCTGAGACGGCAGTCTTCTTCTACTACCTAATAGAATGGTAGTGAATGTTGGCCTGAGCTGAACTATCGTTAGCGTCATCTAGTGGTTACAATGTTAATTAGACAGGATGCATGCATGGTCATGTGATGTCCAGTCACAAGCAGGGGTGTAGTGGAGGGGGGGGCGCAGGGGGGTGGCGTCCACTATCTAAAATATTTTTGGGTCTGAAAAAAATCATTAGCATGGTGAAATACATCTTGATGACATCATCAAGATGTGTTTCACCATGTTAATGAGTTTATTTTTTTCTGAGAGTGTACAAATGGAACCAAATGGACCCGCTAGGGTCCATTTGGTTCACATTTGTACACTCTCAGAAAAAATAAAATAAAATGGGGGGAATTCCCCTTTCAGAGGCGTCCCCCCACTTCTAAAAGTACCACTACAACACTGGTCACAAGGTCTGCAGTCCAGAGATCCTCCCAAACCAACTGAAGGCCTTTGGTTAGTAAACAATGCCTCCAGCCTAAAGACAAGTAAACTCATCTGTTATGTTGGCAGCCTAATCCTTTTGGCTAAAAACGTGTATAACTCAGTCTTGGCAGTTAATACTGGACCCTTTTGCTGTTTTGGCAACTACTGCACGTATTTGAGTGACCTACTATGTTGTAGAGTATAAGGTTCCTCCCTCTGGCTTATTTTATTCAAGCTTTACTTGTTCCCGTTGCGACAAATTATGCAAAATAATAAAGTTGCTTACCATAATGTGGATGACACTCACATTTGCATAGTTCTTTCGCTGAGTGACTATTCGCTGCTTCGGTGCATTAATTAAATCAATGATTGGCTGTGCCAAAATGTCCTTCAAATAAATAAAGAGCTCTCTGTCACCTAGTGGAAAAAGGAAAAAAACATAGATTTAAATAAAGAGCTCTCTGTCACACAGTGGAAAAAGGAATAACATGGACTTTTGGTCAGAAGCTTCGCTTAGTTGTCGAACGTCTTGTAGGAGCAAAAGGGGAGTTAAGCATGCAGGAGGGATGTCAAAGTTAGATCACTCACCACCAGGTAGGGGGATTAGGGGGGATTAAGGAAAAAACAAGTATATTGAGTTCATGTTGTAAAGCCTGCCTTCACTCTCACTGCTGAAAAGTCTTTCAATAGCCTTCAGATGATTCAAATTGCAGCAGCCAGTGAACACCTCACACCAATTCTAACACCAGCTGGCGCTCCTTGTGCGATTTGGAATCAATTAAAAACATTGTTATTGACTACTGTTAAAGCTGAAATTGGTCAGGCCCATATCTCTACTTGACCCTTCTGACTCCGCGTATGATCCCTCTGGACCCCTTTACCGTTCTCTGATCATACTCTGAGTTTATGGCCAATAGATTGTTTCCAAATCTAGGCTAATGGACCAAAGGTCAAATATCTTTGCTGTATGTGGTCCCTAAGGTATACCCACGGAGATGAGGCTAGCGGCGCCAATTCACACTAAGTGCCATAACATATTTGGGAGAATAGCAATTATTTTTTATTTCTGATCCGTTTTTCACTTTTACAATATACATGTTTTTGAAAGTATAAAATAATTTAAATGTATATATTTCAGAGAGCATTTAAAATGGCTCACAGACTACTTTCTCCTCCCCATGCTTGTGCATGTGAATGTAAGCGCCTGTGGCCTTCACATCAACTCACCCATGTTTGTTATACTTATATAAAAGAGAAACCAGACAAATCTTTGCGTAACTCCTCTGCAATTCCAGTGCATTCGTTACCATCTGTCTGTCTGTCTGTCTGTCTGTCTGTCTGTCTGTCTGTCTGTCTGTCTGTCTGTCTGTCTGTCTGTCTGTCTGTCTGTCTGTCTGTCTGTCTGTCTGTCTGTCTGTCTGTCTGTCTGTCTGTCTGTCTGTCTGTCTGTCTCGCCCTCTCTCTGTCTCCCCCTCTTTCTTCCTTTGTCTCAGTCCTTGTATATTAATAATTGACATGGTATCAAGATCTCCCTGCAGGAACATTCCCCCTCATTAATTCCAATATATACAGTGCTAGGGGCCTGACACAAGTCATTTGCCCTCTCCAGAGACTTACCTGCCATGCTCACCCAACTCTTTCTATCTCTCTCTCCTCACCTATTATCCTGCCTGCCTCTTATCATATCTGCATTGCATGTGTCGCTGCTCCATTTGTCATTCTGTCTGCCCTTTGCTGTCCGTCTCTCTGTCTGTCTTCATGTCTAATTTTCAAAAAGGATTGTCGGGCTGTAAGGATGGACGTTCATGCTCCCTGGAGGATTAGTCCTGCATCATCATCCCTTGTGGCCTTTCCTCTGGTGCCATCCTTAGGTCGAATGAACCATGAGTGTGTAAATGAGTACTGTATGCAGTATATCACACATGTTTGAATGCATAGAAGGGTATATGTAGGATAGCAGCGGTCTGAACTTCACCTGTGTAGTGTTGTTATTAAGAACTCGACCAAGTCTTCACAGCAGCAGACATTTATTCACTGCTGACAAACGGAGTCACTGTCAGAACCAGCACAGCTTCATATGGTTTACATACACACAGTTAAACGTAAAAAAGAAATGGCATATGTTCAATTAATGTGAGGCATTTACTCTTGTGTCACTCTAAACGAGAGCTCCTCTTTCTCAACCATACCATGTCTGTCAAACGTAGAATGCGAAGAGGAAAGGGGGTTCACATCCCAAGTCAACTGGGATGCGGTCCCATGATTAATTCTAGTCTCTAGACTGCCTCCCCCTGGCCAGCCGGGCCACTTGATGGATGGGAAATTCAAATAACATGCTCCTTCCACACGCTAGATCCAACCAGGTTAAACTCCCCTGTCAGGGGAAAAAGAAGGCAGCCTGGACTCCTCATGCATTGAAGGAAGTATTAGGCCATTCCATTGCCTTCCCATTTTGGTGCAGAGCCCAGGATTACATTTGATGATTGGCACCTGGTGAAAAAAACAGAAATGGGTTGCAATGAACAATGATTTTTTTTTCTTCTTTTTATTCTTACACAATACAGTAATGTGTATAGTCTATTGCAGTGTTGAGTTTAGTCTCTCGGACCCAAAGGCAAGGATGTTCCAGTTTTTGTCCACAATTTAGGAGAGAAATAACGCTTATTCGACACATTTTTGCTGTGTTGTGTATAATTGTATAGATTACCTCTTGTGAGCGTAATATGGACCCGGGAGGGTCCATTTGGTTTCATTTACAGCAGTCCACAAAGTCTAAGTATCAGTAGCCTACAGTTGAATATAAGTTCAGAAGAATGCGTACAGAAGAATCATGGCCAATGTGAATGCTGGCCAGGGGGGGAGAGGGAAATCGTCCTCGGCCACGATTGGAAACAATCGGAGCCGGTCTGTAAACCGCCCTGCACGTGTGAGACTGCCACGGTCCATCTGTAGTAGCCAAGAACAAAAATCAATAGTTGGTAATGGACAGTACATGTCTTATGTTCTCATGAGGGATTGTGCTTTGTTGTGCCTGATGGCTGCAGGCAAACAAAGCACCGGACGAGTGGCTTTGTGGAGTGCCATGGATCCATGCAGGGATCTGTGGCTGGCTGACTCCTGTGGGGGAGGAGAGAGAAAGGTGCTAGGATTGCCGTTCAGGTGGGGACCCTGGCATTTGGGTCGAGTTCCCTTATGGACACAATCTTATGAATCATGAATATACTATATACCATAAATAAGGGTTCAATTCAACCAAATTTAGTTTTTTTTCACCAAGAAATGTATGAATTAAATTTGAAAAAATAAAATAACTAACCCAAACCCCAAATCAGTCTGTTGCTCTACCCAGGTTTGCACAATGTGTGTGCCGAGAGCATATACAGAGTCCAGGATTACTGATAATTCACTTATGCTCACCTGTGAACTTGTAGATCTGTTATTTTCACTTGCAGGAGAGACAACAACACCCCTTTCTGTCTCTGGCTAAAACATGGGGAACAAAAGCGAGTTGTAGTGCTATTTTTAACACATGCACGAATGCGCGCGCGCGCGCACACACACACACACACACACACACACACACACACACACACACACACACACACACACACACATACAAACCCCATGGAGCTGTTGGCTTGTAGCCTAGGCACCAGTTTGTCTTTCTAGCTGTTCTTGGCCACCTCAGCTCCTTCTTGAGCTCCTTCTGAATGGCCCTGGCTCCCTCGGTGTCCTCTGCCGTGAAAGCCCTCTTCTTCCTGTTAAACAGGGATTTAATGTCCCCATTGAGCTTGTTGTCGAAGCACCGTACCTTTTCGGTGGATACAGGACTCCTCAAAGACTCTGATCTGTAGTCCCTAAACAGGGGTGAGTCACTGTTTCTCTCAAAAGCACACATGGAGCTGTGTGCATTTTCAGAGGACGTTTATTTATATTAACTAAACTAACCGATTGGTATTATAAATTTATGTTCCTGCACAAAATAATGAGACGAAGGCATCCTTGATGAAAAGTTAAAATGCCTACAAGTGGCTAATGCCAAATGGACCCATTTGGTTTAATTTTTATGCTCTCAAAGAGTTACACCTGGTTAACCAACTTTCCATCATTTAGCCTGAGGACCACCTGGGACTCTCTCAAGGACCACTGAGGACCACTGAAAACCATGTGTATTATTTGTGTTGCCCCCCTCCTGACAAGGCTACTTCACACTTTGTGAGGACACTCTTTGTTACACGTATGAGTTGAGGAGAATTTTTTGTTATATGATGGTTCGCTTGACAGTTTTTGACACATTTGGCTTGTTACTCTAAGCACAGTGTGTATTGCAGGTATTCATAGTGTTTTAATTCAAGGTTTAAACCATTTAGACCTGAGGTCGATGCCCCTCGGGTCTTCCTGCTGCCACTGCTGCTGCACTCCAAAAAATGGCAACTAAAAAGACGGTAAAGTAGCATTTTGATTTTATGGGCCAACGGCATGGGACAAACTCTGACTATACCTTTCACAGGCAGCCTCTGTAGACATATTTAAAGCACAGCTCAAGACCTAGTTTTATGCACTTGCTTTTTATGCCCTATCGTATGTCCTCACTGTATTGCATCTTTAATGTTTTGCCATTATTATTACAAATGCCTTCTGAATCCAGACAGTTTTTTGAAAAAGAAAACTGTTTCTATGTCAGTCGCTCTCAAACATTTTCATGTCAAGGACCCTGCGTCTTAATAAAGAGGCTAGTCTAGACACATTTGTTAAGACCTGACAGCCTGTGCATTCATATAAGCAAGGTGATCATGTAAAAAACACTTTTGTTTTTGCTCCCATTTTTCAGGGGATGGACTTAAAGACCTAAAATTCATTCCAGATATACAATATAACCATTTCTCTCAAACACTGTTCACAAATCTGCCTAAATGCGTGATATTGAGCACTTCTGCTTTGTTAAGCACACCTCACAGGTCTGCCACATCAAGATGCAGGTGTGACATCATGGTTAGTGCACAGGTGTACCTTAGACTGTCCACAATAAAAGGCCACCCTGAAATGTGCAAAAATTCCCTTATTGGGGGTATGGGACTCCGAACCAGCCGTATCTGGTGTGACCACCATTTGCCTCATGCCGTGCAATGATCTTCTTCGCATAGAGTTTATCAGATTGTCAATTGTGGCCTGTGGAATGTTGGTTTACTCCGCTTCAATGGCTGTGTCAAGTTCCTGGATATTAGTGGGAACTAGTACACACTGTCAAAATGGTAATAACACAGTAACACAGTATTACCGCATTATTACCATTTCGACAGCACGTTCCATGTGCTGGTTTAAAACAACCAGCACATGTTTGGACTATTGTGGACTTCTGATCTATGGGACTTCAGATCTTAGATCAGTGCCCAATACGAATAGTGGGGCTTTGACACTTCATTACGTAGTCTTTATTGATGCGGTCTTCATTAATGCAATCGTCATTGGTGGAATCTTGATTCTTTGCCTTTCCTTGATTCTTTGTCTTTCCTCTCATGGTTCTACTAATTGACCAAACTCCAGCTAAACACGATATAGCAGGGAGGGAAAGATACAGCCAGTCACCTGGTGGAATACAGGAATTGTGTCATCATGCAGTACATAATGATATCCATGATGCTAATGCAAACAACCGGGGCAGCTTGTGCTGTGTATTCCCTCATGGTTCCCTTCCAGGGGAAACGGAAGAGACTGTGGAGGTGATGCTCAGGAACGTGGAGGAGCTCTCATTTATATGTCCCCTGTGTGGTCGGCGACAAGATGTAACAGGCTCGCAAACACACCTGTCATGTTGTATCTCTGTGATGTGTGTGTTAGAGGCTAGCGTTCTGACCTTGAGGCGATTGCATGTCTCAGGAGCCCTGCTTCCACCTCTGCGACAACCTGTACCCCACCCCCCTCTCCACCCAAAAAACAGAGCACCGGTTCAAACCTCTCCTCGCTCTATGGCATATTAATACATTAACCGCTCCAACCAGGCGTCCTCTGCACCAAACTCGAAGAACATTCATTGATTTCAGTCTTTAATCCATCTTTTGATCCAAACGCATTTTGATCCAAACGCATCACCACGATCGTTTTGTTGCATTTCATTTGGGACAAATTGGGCACGGCCATTTTGAGAAGAAATTGCCCCTGCACCCTTTCTATTCCATGCATTTGAATGGTATTATTTTAGATTATACACCTCAATGTCATTTTTTTCAGGAAACCAGCCATTTACAATGAGGTACATTCAGGACTCGCAACTCGGAAATTTTTGCACAGAGGGTTATAGGACAGAATGGTCAAAACACCAGAAACATAAATCCGGTTTCGGCTATCAAATCTGCCTCTTCAAAATAAGGGTTTCAAACATGAAAGCTGTGGAATAGACACACATGTAATCCTCACAATCGGCGTGAAGACGTTTAAGTTGCATGGAGACGAGAAGTGAATGCGCGGGTTGGATACTACGAATGGGGTCTGTGTGGGAATTCATCTTGCATTATGACCGCATTATTTGGGAATGATCCACTGAAAAAACATTCCGGCTGTGTGTTTGAAAGTCATCACGCCAGTGGGGAGGAATTCATCAAACTTTATTTCACCCCACCACACTCACTGATGCACATCACTCGCATATAACCGATGCATAATGCTCCACTCGTGCATCAATACGGCGGCGGCACCGCGCACACGCATCCCGCGCCCCGCGTCCCGCTCAGCCCTGGCGAACGTACACGCACATGCATGGCTGATGATAGCTATGGCGTAGTCTGCATGCGGTACGCAGCGGCGGCTCATCTGTTTACACTAGTTAAATATTGATGTCAGCGATCTGTCGATGGCAATGGGCGCAGCCCTCCCTCCACCTCATCATCTCCCCTCCTTACTAATGTATGAACAAATATGATTTATTAATTCTATCCCGGCTCATGCCACACACTCCAATTTTCTCTCTGAAAGTTTTCTGGCTGTGTAATCTGCCGTCAGACCGCGCGTGCGAGTCAGTAACGCAGTGAATGATTTTGTGAACGCCGTCAGGGGAAGGTTTGATGGAAATTATATGTACAAATTACAAAGTGGAGCCAATTTTCTTTATCGCACGCCATATACTGCCTCCCTTTGCTATATTTTTGTTCATCTCTCTGACGTGCTGTTCTCGGTGATGTGGTGTGTGTGTGTGTGTGTGTGTGTGTGTGTGTGTGTGTGTGTGTGTGTGTGTGTGTGTGTGTGTGTGTGTGTGTGTGTGTGTGTGTGTGTGTGTGTGTGCTCCCCGTCATTGAAGAGCGTGTGACAGCCAGTGGAGCATATGGAGGCTGTGTGTGGTCCTATGCCAAGCTATTGGGGGATGGCCGACCGACAGGACGACAGTACGGCAGCACAGCAGCACATTAGAGTAATCACAGGGAAAATCATCACCCCTAAGTAGCTTTTGGACATCCGTGGGTGTGCACTTACACACCCGTATACATGCAACAGCGGTCCATGCATAGTAGTGCACTCACTCACTCACTCACTCACTCACTCACTCACTCACTCACTCACTCACTCACTCACTCACTCACTCACTCACTCACTCACTCACTCACAATTCAAATCAAAGGGCATTAAAAAGAAAACACACACAATAGTATATCAATGCAATCAACACAAAGGTGAGCTACATTTAAAGGTCAGAATCTTCAATAAAGTAATTTCTATGTACCAAGTTCAATTGATGCAAAGTAAGCCTTATGGAGCCATGAGGCCAATGGGCCTTCAGTGTGACACAGCTTGTTGTACACCCCCTGGACATGACAATAGTATGTCACAGGGACTTACCCTGCTTGGCACTCAGCATCAAGACAGCATCAAGGCATTGGTGCCTTTTTTAGAGTCTTTGGTATGACCTGGCCAGGAACTGAACCCTGACTTTCCAGTCTCAGGGCGGACACTCTAACCTCAAGGCCACTGAGCTGATTTGATGCAAGAATACACACAATTATGATTATTTAGGGTGGTCGTGTTCCATCTGCTATCCTGCAGCTCACAAATCTCTCTCTCTCTCTCTCTCTCTCTCTCTCTCTCTCTCTCTCTCTCTCTCTCTCTCTCTCTCTCTCTCTCTCTCTCTCTCTCTCTCTCTCTCTCTCTCTCTCTCTCACAAAAGCAACTCACGCACCAGCTATCCCCGACAGCGAACAGATGGACAAGGCACAACCTGTTTACGACATCACTCTTCACTTATAAAGAGTAATTAGAGGAAACACTGCTCAGTGAACTTGGAGTTCGGCACTCCCTTAGTGCAAGAAACAAAGCGTAAGGCCTTTGATATTAAGAGACAAGAGACAGTGTTGGATGGACAGTGAATGTAATTCTGTCTGACTGGGATGCATGTATGTCTGACTGGGTCAGCGGCAATTATTTCCGACGGTGGGCGCTAACTCAACTATACCAGTAGGGGGGAAAAATCTTCCTGTGGTACCTGATCCTGTGTTGCTGCATTCCATCTTTAAAACCTTCTTTATGATGCAGTGAAAAAAGCTGATTTACTTTACAACCACATAAGCCATTGCAGTGTGTCGATTTTTATTTTATTTTTATTTTATTGGCTACTGCAAAACACCTCAAGGAATGAGTGTGCAATGCAAAGGTTAAGTTCCCATGCAAAGGTTATCCCATATGCCTGTCCATAATTAAATCGATTAATGCTGCGGATGTTATGACCTCAGCTTTTGGTATTGCGGTCAACCTCTACCATCGGTTGCTAAGAGTATGTTTTCTTGTTGTTGTCGTTTTCGTGTTTTGCCAATTAGTTCTCCCCAACTTAGTCACACCAATTAATTTCTCCCCCCCAGACGATGTCTGTGTTTATGCTACCAATGTGGTGTCCTATACTGTCCTAACGCCTCCCTCCAGGCACGTCCTGTAGGAAATCTAGGCTAACGATGGCCCTCCTCGCCCAGAATCCCCTCCCCTGAGAGCAGGTCAACTGGTGTCCGTATGGAACACCTGGCCGCGCCAGATGCCCCATGCTGGGTTCAAAACTCCCTGGACAAGGTGTGCTTTAATCTAGTGCCACCCGAGTGCACCGAGCTGTTTTGTTACTAATTTAGGACAAGCATGCAGTGTGTGTGCTCTTGGAATTATAGGAACTGAATTTAGTTGACTCCATCCAGAGATATTGTGAAAATAACCGACTAGAAGCGTGGTTTGTGGTGTTATGCACTCGACATTTTCACTACTTCCACAATATTTGACAATTAAACTGTAACTTTATAAATGTGTATACAGTTATAATGTATGTCTGTATACTGGTGAGTGAGTGAAACAATGTTGATCTTATAGACTGTTTTTAGTGGTCAGGATTTGTGTTGGTTGGAATCAGGTGATATTCTAGGGCAGATTTGACTAGTCTTGGATTGCCTCCAGCCGGCCACAACCCAGATGTCACTAATTCATCATGGTCCTGACCAGTGTTGGGCAGTAACTAATTTTAGATTAAATATTACTGTAATATTATTACTTTTGCTCCAAAAAGTAAAGTAACGAGATTACTTTGCAATAATGGATAATAAGTAACGCATTACTTTGCAAGTAATGCCAAGTTACTTTTTCTAAAATGAGCTTGTTGTTGCATGCAAAAAAAGAACAGATTTACAAGCTATCGACAGGTAGGCTACTGTAACAACAGATTGATAGATTGTAGATCCAGTCCACATGCTGCATCCTGCGCACAGTTATGTAAACTACAAATCGCTTGCTGCTTTATTTTGTTTATTTTATTTTTAAATACAAGACCTCAACTGTCTTTGACTTTTTAAACTTTTTCACAATTGTTTTCAAAGAGACAGATTTTGTTGGCTTTGTTTTCAGGTGCAGTTAGTGGGATTGGAGACTATTATTCCAATAAATTGTATTCAGTTCTAAAAAGAGCTCGCTAAGCAGATTATGTTGTACATCTCTATTTTTTCAACGGCAGCGTTGAGAGCTTGGGAAGGTAATAACGTAATATGTTACTTTCCTAAGTAATATTGACCAACACTGGTCCTGACCGTGTTTACTGGGAATGTTTTGAGATAACGGTGGTGGGGCAAAAACATATGATAATACAATATTTGCCTCTTGGGTGTAGTGGAGTTAGAAGTATAATGAAGCAAAAATGGAAAAATGTGTATGCGTGCGGCTCGCGCATGCACGCATGTGTGTATGTGTTCCCGTGCATGCATGCTCACATACATGCGTGCAGTCTGCGCATGCGTGCGCCCGTGTGTGCTCCGCTCAGACCATCATGATGTGTCATGTTTGTGACATCCGTGGGATGCTGGATGCGAGTGTGATGAGCCCCCAACCCGTATTGTCCCCTCTCCCCTGGTTCTCATTTCACAGGTGGACGAGCACATTAGTTCCAGCCCTAATCCATCACCATGGACCCCGGCTCATGTGGTAATACACGCCCGCGCGCGCGCGCGCACACACACACACACACACACACACACACACTAAGACACACATGTCGCCCTCATACACGAGGCAGTGTGTGAATCAGTATTGTTAGTGAGGAAGGTCATGGACAAGGTGTGTCTAGGGTTGGAGGCACAAATTGAACGTTGATCTTTTACTGAGAGAGAGGTTAAAGACACTCAGACAGACACAGTGTTGGACAGAGGCAAGTGCTTAAAAGTGACGTTCAACCGTAGTGCTGACTTTAATGTTTGTTTTCCAGTTTAAAAAGAAAAAAAAAAGAATAAAAAATCACACCCGTGCGAAATGAAGTGCTGCGTGTGTGGCTACAGTATACTAAAACACACTTCGTCCCATTGTGCTTGTTTCTCTGAACATGGCAACATCAACAATACACACTTCGTCCCATTGTGCTTGTTTCTCTGAACATGGCAACATCAACATGACTCCACGCATGCAGGCAGGGACAGACAGACAGACAGACAGACAGACAGACAGACAGACAGACAGACAGACAGACAGACAGACAGACACACACACACACATCTTGTACATCGTCTAAGGGAAGTGCTTGGCAGCACTTCAAAAACTACAAAAAAACTACAAAAAGAGTAGGCTAGTAAGCTACACAGCAGCAGCTAATACAATTAGTAATGGGTGTGTTAGGTTTAGGCGTTACACACAGGTCAGTGCACATTCACACAGCTATAAATCCAATACCTGTTAGTCATTGGAGGAGCTGCAGCTGTGGGTGTCACGCCTGTCACGGTGTGCTATTATAAAGCGTAGCAGACGCCGCTAACCCCATAACTCTGGAAATCTCATTCATTGCTCACAGACGTTCCAGAAAATCCTTAATATTGGATTGTCACAACATTATAGCTGATAATTATATCCTCTACGGAGGAAAGGAATGGAATTTCTATTTCCTGGGAACTTACCACGAATATCTATGAAGTCAGTTTCATGCAGCCTGCCATGTTTTATTTAACGGAAAACAGACAACACCATCAGCCTAGTGGTTCATCCTTGAAAGACTAGGCTCATCCTTACGTTGATAAAGTATACCAAGAGTGAAAGTACTCCTTGTGAGGATCATTTGAAATGTTTAAAATGTATAAATGCGAGCTAGTAGGTACCTGTGGTGAGTTTTTTTTTTGTAATAATATCTACATTGTTGCTAGTAAATAAAGCATTACGATAATTCTGATGAAGTGCAATATTTGCCGCTGGCAGTGGAGTAAAAGTGAAAGTCTAAGCAAGTGGAAATACTCCAGTTAAGTAGACCCCAAGTACCCCATAATTGTACTTAAGTACAGTACTTAAAGGACCACTTTATCGCTTTTCAAATTAACTTCATATACAGTAATTGGTCCTCACTATAATGTTCATGATAAAATACCACTTTTTTTTACTCGCTCTGTGTCTCATAGGAGGGCTGTGTGCAGCACGATATGCTGTTGAAAAAGTATTAATATTTCCAGTATCTTGAGAACAATGGCTTCAATTTCAACATTTCCACAGAGCTTTTCTGGAATAGAAAGCCTGCACTTTCTATTAGCTTTGCTTTCCATCAATGACACAGATGTTTCTGAACTGCCCACAGCCCTCCAATGAGGAAACAAAAAATAGTAATGTTGTATCATAAACATTAGTGAGGCCTATTATATGAAGATAGTTGGAAAAGTAGTAGGAAAGAAACATGTACTTAGTTTCTTTCCTACTGAGGAGAAAAAGGAGGACGTTGCTGTCCGGAGGACGTGTTGCAAAACAAATAGGATGAGACGTTACTCGTCGCAGGGCTTCACAGGTGTTATGCGGTCAGTGCTGATTGGGAATGCGAAGCAGGAGTGTCTAGATGTAATTATGTACAGCAGGTTGTCCTCGGACGAGCCCTGGAGCGGTGCTTACAGTCATCATCTGGCCATGCCCGCCAGCACTGTTCTGCCTCTGCCTCTTTTTTCCCCTAGCAATGTCCAATGTACAGTGCCCCAGTGTGGGGCACTGGGACATCCTTGTGATCCATATATCCCGTCTTTCTCACTCACTCTGGCAGGTAGCAGGGTCTTTGGTAGCTCTTTGGGAGGAGGGCTAGTAGAGTGGCTGGTATGTGCAGCCAAAAGGGAAGCGCAAGGTCCCCGTGTTCGATTCCGGGCTCCCTTATGAGTTAGTGTTGCTGTATGAACATGTGGGAGTGGGTAAATGTATTGCAGGCCTGTATCTAAAGCACTTGATTGGATAAAATCACCGTATAAATCCACTATTTACCCCTCCTCCAAGGCTCCAATACAGAGGCATACAGGGCCGCTCTTTTGTTGTAAGTCGGAGTACAGACATGTCGAATAAATTATGCAGTCATTCATACAGTATATATTCCCCCGACCTTAACCATCTTTGCGCTGAACGTGAGGATTACGTATATGCGTCTATGCCACGGCTTTCACATTTAAACCCTTATTTTGAAGCCCCAGATCTCCGGAACCGAATGTATGACAGGGGCGGATATAACCTGTGCCATTTGGGGGAGCAAGCGAACATGTTGGAGGGGCAAGAGAAAATGGTATGGGGGCGGCTTCATCGCCTGTGTCGCTTCGCGCCACGGGCCCATAACATTTACAGCACCCATAACATTTTCAGTTACAGGAGTTTTATTAGTCAAGTAATGCAACAATAATAACATCAGTTGAAGTTGCAACAGACACGCAGCATGCATAAAGCTAAAGGTCTGACTCGGAGAGTTTTCTGTTTTCAATGATGAAATGCAGTAGTGTTTCACATAATTTTAAATATAAGCACTTTAATTTGAAATATCTTGGGTTGTTTTGCATGGCATCGTGTTTGGGGGGGCAGACTGGGTATTTAGGGGGGCATTGCCCCCCCATACCCATGGCTAGATCTGCTCCCGATGTATGATGACGTAATTGTGCTTCTGGTGTCTTCTGTCCTCTAACCCTCTGTGCAAAAATATCCGGGTGGTGAGTCTCGGATGTACCCCTGCTGTCTCTCATTAGAAAAGGCTTGTTTGCCGAAACAACAGACATTGAGGGTAGAATTTGAGATAAAACAAATTCAAATGCAGAGGCTAGTATGGATGCAGGGGCTTTTTTTTTCTCCCCCGAAATGGCCACGCCCATTTTCTCCCAAATGAAATGCATCAAAACGACGACCGGCAAATAATATGTTTGGATCATTTTGTTTCAAAATAGGGAAAGCTGTCGCTCACCATCACTGACGCATAGACTGGTTGACAACAAAGCCCTATATACTGTACAGTATGTGACAAATCTGCTCACTATCTTGAAAGCAGATGCTGTGATGAACAGAAGGAGCCTATGCATTCCGCGCACACGCGTGCGTGTGTGTGTGCGCATTCATGTGTTTAAGTGTAGGATATCAGCCTGAGTTGGAACGTTCCATTATGTTCGTCATTCTCATACATATACAGTAAATGCCAAATGGAAGTCATGAGGCGTTCATTGTCAACGACTTACTTTGTGTCCAGATACAGTTACCATATTGTATTGCCGCTTCCTGCAGAAACCTGTCCTGTGGATTCAAGGTTAAAAGCTATTTATTGTCATATGCTCTTACAATGCGTTGGCGGCAAAATTGCAGGCAATTGTATAATTCCGGCATATTATGACATTTTTCTATACACAGAGTACACTTTAGAATCTGTGAAAAAGAGTGTGTGTGTGTGTGTGTGTGTGTGTGTGTGTGTGTGTGTGTGTGTGTGTGTGTGTGTGTGTGTGTGTGTGTGTGTGTGTGTGTGTGTGTGTGTGTGTGTGTGTGTGTGTGTGTGATAAAATGAACAGCGCAGCGCGCATAGTGCTGAATATAATATAATATAATGTATGTCGATTGCTTGCGTCTACAATGGTTTATAGCAGTCACAGTGTCCATAATAGTCCACGGCGGTGCCTGTGTCTTTATATAAAAGTCTATGAGGAAAATGAATGGGGAATACATTTCTGGAACGCGGGAAACATCATGGGGCAAGTATAGGCATCAATAATAACATCAGTTGTTGTTGAAGTTGCAACTGACAGCCAGCATGCATAAAGCTAAAGGTCTGACTCAGAGAGTTTTCTGTTTTCAATGATGAAATGCTGTTGTTTTAGTGGTGCCACGATTGTAGTTACAGTTAGTTAGTAGCAGTTGTAGTGTTTAAATATACGCATTTTAATATGAAATATCTTGGGTTGTTTTGCATGCCATCGTGTTTGGTGGGGCCTAGATCCGCCCCTGCACGGGTTCCTCGTTGTGTTTGTACACTACTAGCCTACTCGGCAGGGAAGGATCTACCTGGGGACACTGTGTGTATGTGTCCCATTTTGTCTCTGATAGTCACTTAACCTCCCAACGATGTTATAAACACCAAACCAAGTGTAAAAAATGTCCACCCGATGCATTTTGCTTCTCTCCGCCTTGGGAGCAATTTACAACTTTCTCATCTCAAGGCTATTTTGTGTGTGTGTGTGTGTGTGTGTGTGTGTGTGTGTGTGTGTGTGTGTGTGTGTGTGTGTGTGTGTGTGTGTGTGTGTGTGTGTGTGCGTGTGCGTGTGCGCGCAATGCTTTATGAACACACTCTTTAGTTGCAAATGGGGGCATTTTAAAAATGAGAGCAGTGTAAAAGAGTATAGCTTGGAGAATGCACCGGTAGCCCTGACTCTGTCTGGCCTGTACTCGCCACCTGTTCCATGCCAACAAACAGCATCTACTGTACGTTAATGAATGAAAGATGTAGGGATGAATTAAGTGCTGCCGCACATTCTCAATTAAATCGTCCTTTTATTGCCGGTTGATTCACTGGGGGTTGTTTCACTCTGCTGGATCATGTTAAGCCGAGCCAAGTCGAGCTGAGCATGAAGCGCTCTCTATCTCTGACGTTTTTAAGTTGCTTGATTCAGTGTTTAGATATTTGATAATCATTTTGGCTGCCCCGTACCACCTCCTACACCAACCCATTGTAACTTCTAACTTCATTTTCACCATAGATTCATTGAAAACACTCGTCCTTTTTCCTGGTGACCCATATTATGACCTTCCTAATCGGTGAGGTTCCCATGTTTTTTTTTTTTTTTAATTATTATTATTTTTATGTATTTCTAAATGTATTGGGTATCATTCACAGGTAAAAGCATTGGTGTTCTCAGTTAGTGTATAGAAAGGGGGTGGGGCATCCAAAATTAAAATCAAACGTCTAAATAAAGCTACACGCCAGTCGGTGCGAGATCCCCTCTCTCCCTCACTATTCACGGTGTAAGCACACCTGTTTGCACACCAAACCCACCGTGCTGCACTCGGTGTGACCTTTACCTCATGGCCACCGAGGACTCCCAGCATGCATGCAGCGCCGGCTAGGCTCATTTCAACAGACGTCACTGATGACAGCTCGGCCCTCACCCCAATTAGGTTCTCTGCATTAGGCTGACAGCTGACACTGACGCACTAAAGCCCCGCTGCTGCTGATCCTGTTGCCACCTCTCTCTCTCTCTCTCTCTCTCTCTCTCTCTCTCTCTCTCTCTCTCTCTCTCTCTCTCTCTCAGCCAGAGGCCACTCGTGGAGGGGGGTCCCCCGCCCCCCCTCCCCTCGGTGCTGGACAGCTCCTTCCTTCCCTCAGGATTCCATTTAAGCAGCATGCAGAAAGTGCACTCGACCTGGAGATGGTCCAATTATGCCTGCTGTGCCATGGTTGGATGAAAATAGTAGCTTTCTATTTATAGGTCTCCTTTCATGAGGATTATGCAGCACCCTTGACCCACAGAGAGTCTCTTTTATATGCATGAAAACATAAAGTCACACTTGTGTGACATGTGATGTTACAGGGGCACATAGACCGAACGCAGGGGGAAAAAACTGAAGCATAACATAATATAGGGGGTAGCATGGTCTTGATTGATTGATGGAATAGTTTATTGGTAGAAAAGTGATCTTTACAGGGTGGAGTCAGACATAAATGTACTCAGTACAGTAAAAAGAAGTTAAAGTCATCATCAAAACGTAAAGACGACAAACTCGTTATAGGGGAATGGGGAAGTCACTATAGTAAGGAGGCTGATCATTTTCTTTCCCTTTAGCATGCTGAAAGTTGGATTTTTAGGCCTGTTTTAAAGGACACCAGGGATTCTCTGTTTTTAAGAGAGGGAGACAGAGTATTCAACACTTGAGTGGCAGTGCTGTAGAACAGTGGTTTTCAACCTTTTTGATACCAGGTCCCACTATTAATTCACCATTGTCTACCATTTTAAGGACATTTTATCCCCACAGACTCTTTCTTCTTTTGCTTTGGAGAGTTTGGCATGAGCCAGGCTAGTGTATGTGGGCACAGAGGGCATAGCTGGTGCTATTAACTCATAGTTAATAGAACAATAGTCTTTCCCTAATGACTTATAGCTTCAGTCACAAGCATGTACAAATGTGGGCAAGGTTGCAGCCTGAGGAGAGCCCCATTAATTTCCAAAAAGTATAAAATGTTTGTGAAAATAGGGTATTTCACTGCACATGCACGGTTTGGCACCGAGCTTGCCCCCGGACACTCAGACAGACAAATAGGCTCTTTCATAGTGTACAAATTGTATCAGATACAGCATGCCAAGACCTTTATTTGTCCGTTCTAAAAGTCTCTGGATCTCGGAAACCATTTGACCAAAACAACCGAACTTGGCAGGCCGTCATCTTCTTCGCACAGGACGTGAGAAGTGTTGATGAGGCCGAACATCAGGAACAACACACACACACACACACACACACACACACACACACACACACACACACACACACACACACACACACACACACACACACACACACACACACACACACACACACACACCTACCACTGACAGAATACATGCAGTGGCAAATACAGTATATGACCCTCTCCACCCGGTTTAGCTCCCACAAACACAGGTCAATTGTGTTCGTATAGGCACTCAACAAAGCCGGATGCATTGAGGAAGATCCAAGCCCTAGACTGCACAACGTTTGGACAGACTTCACCACTGTGCCAGCCGAGCTCCATGCTGTTATTGATTGCTGCTTCCTCACTCCCACATCCCTGTGGTGTGAGACTGACTGGGTACCAACATGGTCTTGCTATCCGCCAGACTCAAAGTGATGATATGGCCGAGAGGCATGCGAACGTTGTCCTCAAGGGCAGTGGCAATTAATACAGGTATCAGGCATAAGGCGTGTGCAGAGCCATTGATCTGGCGAAATGTCAGCCATGCGGCGTCCTCGTTTGAGAGCATCGATGCAAATGACAGCGGTTTCAGAACACTTGGAGAAATGGAGAAGAGATCATTAGGAGAGAGCTGCAGAAAACACGAGCTCTAATCAATGACAGTTTCGTATGAAAGTGGATATTAGCGGATCGCTTTGTGGAACATCTTGCGCCGGCGGTGTCTTATCAAAAAACGGTTACGTTTTTGTGGTTTTCACTGTTTGCCGCGTTGCTTTGATTTGCGGTGCATGTAATCTCTGTCATCACTCGGCAGACGTTCTAATGGGGCCGCACCTGATCTTGGCAATCTGTTTGGTTTACCTCACCAGGCTGTCGTGCCAATTTGGATTAATTAGCAGCAAATGAATTAACGGCAAACAACAACTCTGCCGCATTTCTGCAATTTCCGTACAGGGTTTATTTCTTGGGTAGACAAAATGATGGAATATGCCAGGGATTATTGTTTTGGCGAGAATGTGTTTGTTTTGTTTGTTTTTTCAACGCTGCGTCTAATGACCATTAAGTCATTGTGGTGGTGTGTTTCTGAGCCGTGGACTCAAAGGAATATCATTAGTCCTAGTATTGTTCACAACTCAAGCAGCTCACAAGGCCAGCTGTCTGACATCCAGCGTACTGCATCGTAGTGTAGGGTGTGTTCTTATAGCCTGGATAATAAGACAGACATGAATCAGCCGCTGGCAAAAAATGTGTGGCATGAGTCTGGCTTATTAGCCAGGCTATGTTCTTATAACTCACACATATGTATGCATGGATGCGCACACGCGCACACACACACACACACACACACACACACACACACACACACACACACACACACACACACACACACTGCATGCTGCACAATTGCACATACAACATGCATTGTCTTGCACTAGTAGTACTGTATAGTAACACTTACACACTGCATACTTGATTGGAGTACTATGCGGGTGTGTGTGTGTGTGTGTGTGTGTGTGTGTGTGTGTGTGTGTGTGTGTGTGTGTGTGTGTGTGTGTGTGTGTGTGTGTGTGTGTGTGTGTGTGTGTGTGTGTCTCTACTATAGCAGCCTCAGTTGTCTTGACAGTTCTGCTATGCAGCATTTCTGACCTCTACAGTGAGTGGCGTCTGCAGTGTTATTCTAGCTCTGTAGCCATTATTTCTATTGATCCGCCTCACTGAACAAATTAGCCACCTTTTCTCTCAATCACGACCGAGTCCAAACGAGAGAGAGAGAGAGAGAGAGAGAGAGAGAGAGAGAGAGAGAGAGAGAGAGAGAGAGAGAGAGAGAGAGAGAGAGAGAGAGAGAGAGAGAGAGAGAGAGAGAGAGAGAGAGAGAGAGAGAGAGAGAGAGAGAGAGAGAGAGAGAGAGAGAGAGAGAGAGAGAGAGAGAGAGAGAGAGAGAGAGAGAGAGAGGGAGAGGGAGAGGGAGAGGGAGAGGGAGAGAGAGAGAGAGGGGCCTCACACACATTGAATCCCTGGAAGATGTCCCCTCAGCCAGCTATTTCTAGGACTAACACAAGCACAATCACCAGACAGCAGGAAATAAACTGGACCTCACCAATTCATAAGGAAAGAAAAGGAAAGCTATAGGATAGCTAGTGCAAAATCGAATGCTATGTAGCAGAGAATACAAAGTGACAATACTTGAGCACTGTAACTGATCCAAAACTAAGAAAAAAACATTAACTCGGTATAGACTCAGTGAACACAGTCTCACGATTGAGAGAGGCCGCCATAGGCAGACCTGGCTCCCAAGGAAAGACAGATTATATACCCACTGCACACACAACGAGATTACAATCACCCAAGAAGAGTTTGAAAACATGACTGATGACAAAAAAACCTCCCAGTTGGATGAAGTTGAGAAAGAGCTGAGAGAGAGAGAGTATTGTGTGCCTACTGTGTTCGGGGGAACAAGCCCAAGCAAAAGCAATAAAGAACTTTATCCATCCCAAGACCAAAATTGCTCATTGTTGAAAAATATCGTTGAAATGACTCCTGGCTGTATCTGGCAGAGCCGTCCAGTGCTGCGGGGATGTCTCTGGATCTCCCAATCATGCTTAACTGTAGGCATTCAAAGCCACTGTCGTAAACAGAGAAGGGAATTGATGGCAATTTGTGCACCTGCTGCAGTGTCATCCCACGTATCCGTCCCTCTCTCTCTCTCTTTCTGTCTGTCCCTGTCAGCCTGTCCCTCGATCTCTCAAAGTCTCTCTAGTCTAGGGGTGTGAATGAAAACCTGTTGCAGCAATACCGTGCAACACCGCAATGTGACATAATCGAAGCCCAAACATCACCGTTATTATTTAATATTGGTATTATTTATCTTATATTCTAAATAAAATATGTGGTTTGGTATCTGGATGCTTGTATCGTCTGTAATTTGCCATGTTGTGCAGTATATGTGATGCATTGGAGTACACATAGAATCGAATCATAATCAAATTAAATCAAAGATATTTTTATCCCTTTTCTTTTATTCGCTTGCTCTCTCTCTCCCCTCCCTCCACAGACACTGGTATACAAGGCTTATAGCATAGGGCCCTCTCCACAGAGTCTGTGCCAGCCCTGTATACCAGTGTTGCCAACTGCCCAAATCCAAAATGCACTAGAATGCGCTAGACGCTTGCTTGGATGATGAAAATGACCATTAATCTTCAACATTCTCCAGTTGTGTAGACTTGAGCTAATTCACATGAGAAATGTGTAACTCTTGAGAGTGTAAAAATGAAACCAAATGGACGCGCAAGGGTCCATTTGGTTTCATTTTTACGCTCTTAAAGAGTTACATCTGGTTAACCAACTGTCCATCATTTAGCCTGGGGACCACTGGTTGAAAACCACTCTCATAGGAGGAAAAATGGTGAAAAACGAGGGTTTTATCTCTAGCGCCTGTCAACCAATTCCGCCCAACTCACCAGTAAAAAAAAGCACTATATTTTCCTCCAGGAGTTTTTCACTAATTTGGGCTCTAGGGGGGTCTGTAAAAAAGCAAAATATAGTGACAAATGTGCCAAGTTGGCAACACTGCTGTATACAGACGTGCTATGAAGGAGGACGTTGACATTGCACAGCTTTGTTAAGCCCGATAAGACAGTTTGTTCGTGGCGGGTTGTCCCATGTCACACCCATGACCAAGAGGATTAAGCTGCAAACCAAACTATGGATGTGTGGATTAGACCGAGAGCGGCACTGCCACTATACAGCTACTCTACCTCCTGCAAGATGGCGATGGTCTAATACTGGCCAAGCTTTTTTTTGTTTTCAGTGATCACCATACTATACTAACTATACTATACATGTCAACGGTCTGTGTTTCACAATCAATTATCAATTTGCCATTTCCAGCAGTTTGCCGTAACACAGTGTGACTTTGCCGTTGTTATCGTGTGAATATGTTAATGCGTGTCTGTGTCGCAGCTGTTGTGAAAACAAAATGGTGGAGGAAGAGTGAACGGAAGCATCTGGCTGGCTGTGCCAGTCGTGCCAAATGGGCCCACGCACACACTCACTCACACACGCACAGAATTGTCATTTCTGGGCCGTGTTTTACTTCAGTTTATTCTCATTCCACTGGAGGGTTGGAAGGGTACAGTGGCTGCTGGCCGTGGGTCATTTCTCCCCCACCCTCTCTCAATTTTAGTCATTGAGTCTTGGCTCACTAAGTGCTCCAAATGGATTCTACCTCCTGCCAGTTGGTCTCTCTCTCTCCTTCTCTCTCTCTCTCCCTCACCGCTGCTTGCTCTGCCCGCCTTGCTTGACGTGTGTCCAAGTTGATGCGGGCGGTCCGGCCAGGCCAGCAGACAGATGAGACCCTGGGCAGAGCGTGTCTGCACGACGTAGGGAGCATGAGTTATGTAACAACTCACATGGGATAACCGAAAATGTGTTTAACGACTGTAGGTCGTTGGGTAGAAAATACGAGGGTGGATGAGGGAACTACTAGACTACTGAGGGAATGGCAGAGGGCCATCTAGAGTAGAAGAGTTGCGACACTGAGGCGGTCAGAAAGCAGAAACCCAGGGACTTCCAATGCATTCTGTAACTTCTGGATGTCCCCATTCTCAGTAGTAGTAGTAGTAGCATGTAGTTTACATAACTCTTTCTATTTATACTCTAAAAGCTCTTACATACTCCAGGTGAAACCATTTCACCTAAAACGGTGAAAGGATTTTCAGACCTTCATACTTGTGGGGATTTCATATTGCTGTGCACTGGGGATGGGGCAGAGTTGGGCATTTTCTAGACCAGCCTGTGAACGCGGTGATCACCCTGGATTATGATGGGTGCCAGAGGAAAGCGGTGCTAACTTGACTCCACTCAATGGTTGTGAAAGTAAATAAGAAAATGATAACTCGAGTGGAATGTTGCCTACTTTACAGTAGCTTTTTTTTTAAGAATAAGAAGCCCTCAGAAATGCTTTTTTTGGGGAGGGGAGAGTTCTGTCTTTAATAGACTTAGTTTTGAGGTCAATGAACACCTGCTTGTGTGTGTGTTTTTTTTTTTTTTCAGTCACTCTGTAATCCGTTCCTCTCTCATGGCTTGGGATAGAGGAGGGAATTGGGACACATAAAACTGTCAAATATTTTTGCTCAAGTCCTGCCTGTGCCCCTGGCTGCGTGATGGGCCGGCATCCATGCAGCTACTGGCGTCCACAGTTCAACAAACATCTGGGTGTCCCAGACCTCTTCCTGCCTGCGGGACACGCTCCTCACAGGGAGGGAGGGAGGGAGAGGAGGGGGGGAGAGACAGAGAAGCAGGTGAATCACACTACTTACTATGTGCAGTGTTGCCAACTGCCAAAATCCAAAATGCACTAGTGGCACTTCCAAAACGCACTAGAATGCGCTAGATGCTGAAGGGAAGCACTAGAGACGGAAGCACACCACTAGAGAATGTAATGACCTTTAATCTTCTACATTCTCTAGTTGTGTAGACTTGGGCTAACACACATGATGAATATTTTAACTCTTGAGAGCGTAAAAATGAAACCAAGTGGACCCGCAAGGGTCCATTTGGACGCTTTGGACGCTCTCACAGAGTTACATCTGGTTAACCAGCTGTCCATCATTTAGCCTGGGGGGACCACTGTTTGAAAACCACTGTCATAGGAGGAAAAATGGTGAAAAAAAAGGGTTTATCTCTGGCGCCAGCCAATCAATTTCGCCCCAACTCACCAGCCAAAAAGCACTAGATTTTCCGCCAAGAGTTGGCGGGAAAAAGCTAAATATAGTGGCAAATGCGCCAAGTTGGCAACACTTAATATATTGTCCACTGGCTGCATACAGTAGTGACTGTGACAAATACTGTGATAAATGCATATGGTGATAATTAGGCTGTTATACTCTTCAGAGCCGTGCTTTTCAACCCCCCCCCCCCTCCCAGGGCACAACGGAGAACAAATTAAAGCGTTTATCACTGTTATCACATTGTACACCTGCTATTTTTATGATATCAACTATACTATTTCGGTCCTATAGCATTTGGCACCGTATCGGGAATAGAGTGTCCACGAGTGCTAATTGCCTATTGTAAATGGAATGATGGGCTAATAATAATGTATAGCTTTTGGTAGAGTTATATACTGTACACAGGAGGTGTACCTAACCTTTTCAAGCTCAAAAGCCCATTCTCTTCCCAAGCCAAGATTTACTAACATGTAAAAACACATTTTAACAAATACTGTACATTTTTTGGAAAAAAAAACATCGTCCTCCTCCTATAATAATAATAATAATACCTGATGATCATAATCACACTTAGCATAAATTCATTGTTAGGACAAAAATACACATGCACTATTGAGATAAGAGTTCTTCTCTTCAATGAACAATAATTAGTCAGCCCACCTTTAATGAGACTGCCGCAACTGAACACTATTTTCAGGCCTGAAATAGATTTGATAGTGATTACCATCTTAAATGTGGGTCAGTAATATAGGAGTTCTAAACTTGGATTTATGATTCAGTTGTAAAAAATGTATTTAACCATCATGTACTGTATATTATATGGTATTGTCCTGCAATGAATTAAGCAAACAACAGGTGCTCTGAGGCCTTGATTAGGCCGAGGTCTGTTATTTAGCTGGTCGGTCATTATCCAGAAATAACACACCGCTGAATTCAGTGATTGAACAATGAAGCTTTCAATCAAGATGTGAAAAAGATAGACTCGCATCACTTTTGAAAATACACACGGGGTGCAGTCTTTATAGAGCAGGGGTTTTCAACAGGTGGTCCGGGGACCACCAGTGGTCCTTGAGAAGGTTCCAGGTGGTCCCCAGGCTAAATGATGGAAAGTTGGTTAACCAGATGTAACTCTTGAGAACGTAAAAATGAAACCAAATGGACCCTTGCGGGTCCATTTGGTTTCATTTTTACACTCTCAAGAGTTAGAATATTCATCATCTGAATTACCACCACTTAATTAAGTTAATACATGGCTGGAAATCTACCATCAGCGCTGCTGGTTGACCACCTTGTTTTAAGCTGTGGCCACACTACGAGATGATCGTAGTTATGTTGAGGGTGAGGGTTAGACATAGGCTTAGTGAATTCGGATTATTGGGAGTTTGCAAAAATGTGAGGTCGAAATAATGGCCTACCACCGTGACAGCTGATTCGGGAGTGTTTTACAGTATGTGGCAACCCAAACCCTTATCCTAACCCTTTCCATACCCTTACAATCACGCCCTAACCAAACCCTTACCCACACCCTAACTGTGAGAACGACGCAATGCACCCCCTCTTGCCACCCGCCCCCCTTAGTGCACGCTGTGGGTGGTCTCCTCAGCAGGTCTAGCATACAAAAAAAAAACTCATTCCAGCCCTGTCAGTTTGTCCGTTGACTGGTAAAACTGTACCAACACCATGGTAAGAGGAGGTTGACCACAATATATTTCATGTTTGCAAGCTAACGTAAGGAGTACTCTGGTCTGTTTTTTTCTTATACCAATCTGTTGTTTGTTTTGTTTTTGCCTCTGAGCTATTTGTCTTTTGCTTGTGTGCGATCAACATTATTTGATCAACATTACTCTGTCTCCCTGTCCCTCCAGAGTCTCCACTCCTGCCACCTGCCCTCCACCCAGCCAAACATACAGCCGCCCCAAGCCTTATATATCATTTTTCATTTCTTGTTGAATTAAGGTTAATTGAATAAATAACCTGTGCTGGAAATCCTGGTTCTGAGCTTGCTTTTGGGTCTAAACACAAAACCCAACAGTGCATGCTTTGTAATGTAACTGTAACTCTACATCACTAGAATTTTTCTCGAAAATTGGAAGGAAATATTGCACTGTATTGTTCTCTGCTGTGCTTTACTGTACTCCACTGTACTGCACTCCACTGTAATGTAGCTCTTTTGCTGTTGTCGTTGTGATTATTATTGTTATCAACAACAACAATAATACCAATATCCTTTATATTGCAGTGCATTGTTGTATAGATAGATTGGGTTGCTCGGCAACAAAGTAGACAGAACACGCAAGATGGTTGTTTGTGAACATCTTTTCAAATAACATTAACACTATGTCTTCTGGTAGATCCGGCATAAGTAACATCCATATGTTCTTTTGGTGGGTCATGCATCCTTCAAAATAACGGTTTCACTGAAAAATGCTGGCAGTTAACTCAATAACGCCCAAGAACGTACTTGGCGTGTATTATAGTAGTTCCCGACTAGTGATTTTGATCATTTGATCATTTCTGAGTGAGTACAGCCTGCCGTTAGGGGATCATGCAAAAAAAAAGGTGATCGGCTAAAAATATGTTTTATTGTAGACAAATCAATTTACACATCTTAAGTATCAGTGGCCACGTCACTGGTAGGCTTGCCAATAAAACAATAAATAAATTAGTAAGGAAACGGTTAACAGGTAATTAATGAATGAATCTTCTCCTCTTGCTGACTATTTCAAGTATACAGTAGGTCCCTTATCCAGAACAAAAGCTTGAGAACCACTGGGGCATAGTTGCGTGAAGAAGTTTGATGGACTGAAAGAATAGGAAACGCTGGGAAAAAAGCAGGTACCGAATACAAAATGAAAGGGGGGGGAAAGTAATTCACGCTTGCCTGCGTCTCCGACACACAGGATATAGGAGTTGTTGCCTAAATTTATAATTGATTTCCTTTGTGGGATGTGTATCTGCAGCGGGGGAAATTGATGCGTTGCTCACATGCAAAAGTGTGCAGTGGATATGCACTACGCATAGATTTCCCTGAGCATTTGCTGTCAGCAAATGGGGAATTTATGCGATCTTGGTGTGTTTTTTTTGTTTTGTTTTGTTTGACAGTGACTATAAAACATTTCTTAAGGCAAACACATCAAATAGACAGCATCAAGAACAGGGCAGAATGTGCTGAGAGAGAGTATTGGTCTTATCTCTCCTCCTGCATTTGGACGTGGTATCTTCTGGTAGATATTTCAGTTGCTCTAACACGTGCTGTCGCCTGCATCATTATAATGCGTCTAATGACTGCAGCTTATTGGATTTTGTGATCTGTAATTGTTCTAATCACCCAATCACAATTAGCCACTGCACAGGGAAAGGCGGCGAGGCAGAGAGAAAACACCCATGATTCTAGAAACTGTGGCGGTTGGTCGGGCAGAAAGCTTGTACCTTATCCGAAGCATGTTGACATTCTCAGAGCTAAGTTGTGACTTACTACACTGGATCCATTGGACAACGGGATATGTTTTCCCCTTTTCCTCAAAAAGTACATTTGTTGGATATACAAGGTTTCCATGCACCCGACACGGAGGGTAATAATACGTCCATCTGGCATTTCCCTGGCTTTTTTTCGCCTTTTTTAATATTTGTTTTTTCTTCCTGTAGCACGCAGGAAATGTGCCAAAGCACAAATTTGAGCAGTTTATCAGGGTCAGCGCGTAATGAAGCACTGGCAGGCCTGTCGTCACGGCAACAATCCAATAATCGCCTCAGGCTGTCAATCAGGGCTGTGGTTATCTAATCGCCTTGTCTCTTCCAACAAAAGGTTCAGCCGAATTTAAAGGGTTCTCTGTGGATCAGAGGCTGTCTCTCCATGGGGAAATTGCGAACAGTGTCGCAGAGCCACATTATCGAGAAGACTGCATGAAAGTACAGTGCAATCCGCCCAATTGGCGCGCTTTGTTGTCGTGCACATTGATGACACAGAGGCGGCTTTTGTGTTGCTTTGATACATCCTTCCGAGCCTAATGTGAGTCATGTCCGTAATCTCTTGTATGTTTGTTTGTGTGACGAGTCTGTAGTTTACTTGTAGAGACTTTGTGACAGATACAAGGACACGTACATGCAGATAAGTTCTAAAATATGTCAGAGTTCTGTGTTTGTGTGTGTGTTAAAGGTCTCATCGGGCCCTAACTGGGCCCTAACAGTTTAGGCCCTAGGCCCGGCCCGACTAAATGGAATAGATTTTAGGCCCTACCAGGCCCTAAACTGTCGGGTTTGGGCAAAATTTGAGAATTCGCCACAGATTCAAAATGAGATGGCAATCAGCACCATCTTCATAATAGGTAAATACAGAAAATAACTATTATTCTTACTATAGTAAAATAATTCGATATACGTTGTATATTATTTTTTCATTGGGCCCGAGGCCCTACCCGGCCCTACTGATTAGCATAGATTTTAGTTCCGGTTCGGTCCTGGTCGGGTTCGGGGAGAGTTTGAGAACTCTAGTGTGTATACTGTACAGGTATATGTCATGTTGTTGCTGACAGTTGTAATAAGGAGAAGTAAATGTTGCTGTAAAAGCTCTATCACGTTGCTCAGTAGCCGATGGGTGCTGCCGCCATCTTTGCTGTTGTTTGGCATGGGGGAGGCCTATGGCACCACTGCTTGGGGAAAGGTGTATTTATATACACACACAGAGATGCAACAGTGAACCGTGTTGGACCAGTTTAAAAATAAATACATATTTGGGGCACTCCCAAACAAACTCAAAATGGAGAACACAGGGACATTTTGCAGGCAGCCAGTGACCTCCTGTGTACCTACAGCGGCATTCATTGTAATAAGCACTCTCCACCACTGTCAGTGAAGCATACTGTATCTGTCTCTTTCTCTCTTTCTCACTCTCTCTGTCTCTCACACCTGCACACAACGCACAGCATCCGTTCCTCGCTTCCTAGAGATTATGCACACACAACGCTCCATGGATGATTCCATTAGCAGATTGGTTATACCATCCATGTGGCACAGGCTGGGGGAGAGAGACATGCACACAAACAAACACACGTCATGCTACGCACAGGAGAGGATTGAAAAAAGAACTAGATATGAATCACCTCTCCCATGGAATTGGATCTAAGACCCTGAGTCAGACTTTATTTGATGTGATCATTTACAAGTCAAGTTGAATACTACTACACGAGTGGACAAAACATATCACTGTTTCAACCTCACATTAGTCTGAACAATACCAACCCTGAAACACCTTATCTATTTAAATTATTCAAAATTATTTTAAAAATTGTATGAAATGTTTCGTCACATGCTAAATCCCTTATCCCTAACTTCTTTGCCTTTTTGGAATAGTTCTACGTGCCAATCTATTGCCAGGTGAGCTTGTAGGCTATTGAAAAGGCTATTGAAAAATGCTATTGAAACATGTATATACAGTATGCACATAGTGTCTGCATATAGTACAGACAGGGGCCCTTTGTGTGGCGGTGGCCCAGGGGCCCATCATTTCCAGATCCGCCTTATGACACATTATTTCTCCAGGCCAACCACCTCCTACGATGGGTGATCTGTGCACCTGCTGCAGTGTCATCCCACGTGTCCCTCCCTCTCTCTCTCTGTCCCTGTCAGCCTGTCCCTCGATCTGTCTCTCTGTCAAAGTCTTTTTGTCTCTCTTTAGTCTAGGGGTGTAAAAGAAAACCTGTTGCAGCAATACAGTGCAACACCGCAATGTGGCATAACCCAAGCCTAAATATAACCATGTTTAATATATAATGTTTCTATTATTTATCTTGTATTCTAAATGAAATATGTGGTTCGGTATCTGCCTGCCTTTATTGTCTGTATTTTGCCATGTTGTGTAGTATATACAGTAAATATGCAATGCATTGGACTACACCATAGAATTGAATCACACTCAAATTGAATCAAAGCTCTCTCTCTCTCTCTCTCTCCCTGTAGCATTCCTAACCCTAAATGTGTGTTGTTTTCCATTCCCCCTCTGCACTATCACTCACTTTTTCCCCCTCTCTTTCAATAGTCTGGAAATCTCACACCATTCTGCAGGGGAGGAAAAAAGATTTTCATAGAGATATGAACAGGGTGAAAAATAAAAGTGCTTGTAAGACGCATCCATTCACAGATTCTGGTCTGTATCAAAAGCCGGAAGATGTAATCTCCTTCATCATTCCAGTGGGAAAGTGACTTTTTCACCGCCCACACCACACACACACACACACACACACACACACACACACACACACACACACACACACACACACACACACACACACACACACACACACACACACATACACCACACAACACACACACACACACACACACACACACACACGTTACACACACACACACACACACACACACACACACACACACACACACACACACACACACATACGTGTACCACACACCACACACACACACACACACACACACACGTACCACACACCACACACACATACACACACATGTACCACATGCACTCTCTGTCTCTTCAATCCCTTATAGAGATAAACCTTCTATTTCAACATTTCAACTTTGTATGTTTTTCCTATTAGTTTTCTCTAAATGAGTAAGAAAAAATAGGGGGGAAATATCTGATCTACAAGCTCATGATACGTCTCTTTGTGACTTGTAGAATAGATCAGTGCAATTTTGCTGCTTTATGAAAATAACAAAACAATTTAGATGATGTTCTGTGGTTTTGATAAACATTACCAGTGAAAAGAAAAGCATTAACAAGTGCAAATTGTTACTGAAGCAATAACCAAGCAATAACAATAACATTTAATCCATTGGAAGGCATCGGCCATTACACAGAGCATGGCCATGGACCGCTTGTATTAGACACCACTACATGTATTTTATCTTATAGCACTATATATCATTTATCTGACAAACACCATTAGATTCATCATTATTATTGATATTGCTGCTACCACTCGTATCTCCGCTCTGTCTGTCCTCCTCTCCATTTATCTCCCCTCCCACGGTCCAGGCAGATGGCCGCCCACCCTGTAGAGACTGGCTATGTTTCTTCCTAAGGGAGAGTCTTCTGTTTACCACAGAATTGCTTGCATCCGTGTGGGATCTGTCATGTCTCTGCTCTATATGTAAAATGTCTTGAGACAACTATTGTGACACATTAATACAATTGAATGGAAATAAAATTATTAAAAGTAATAATAATAAATCCATTCCTTGGAAAGTTGCAGTGTCAGACATAGGAGGTTTCTGACCCGTTAACTTAAAACAAGTACAGGAAAAGGAGGGATATAAGATGGTATGCGTACAATTACACTGGACCCGTGTTGACGTCCTCTCCCTCTCTGGCAAGCGGAGGAGGAGAGGTGGATCGATGTGCCACACGCAGCGCAGCCACAGCCCATGCCGCTGAGCTCAGATATGGATCAATCTTTAACATGGCATGTACCAAATAAACGCCAGAGGGGGTATCGGCCGTAGAAGAGAAGCCGAGAGAGGGATCAATCCTGTGCACAGCATGCACCCTGCAATCAGTATCAGGTGTGTGTGTGGGAGATGATACGGGAAGAGAGGAATCGATTAACTTACAGTACATAATCTGGGTGGAAAGGATTCTCTCTCTCTCCCTCTCTCTTTCTCCTTACCTTGTATTTGCTATGTTGATGACACTCAACTGTGTGGAAACTTTCCCACTCAGGTTGAGGAGCGCATCACAGCATGCCTGGCTGACATCTCACAGTGGATGTCTGCTAACCACCTCAAGCTGAACCCAGACAACACTGCGCTTCTATTCTCCCTAGCTAAGTCCTGCCCAGGACCTAACTATTTTCATTGGTGTCTTGTTAACTTTGGTTCCAACTGCCGAGAACCTTGGTGTTGTCCTGGACAGTCAGCTCTCGTTAAAAGCACACATCACAGCGGCCCCTCAGTCATGTCAATGTAACTAATGTAACTGTTTCCTTATACAGTACTGGTTTTACCGGTATGCACACAGACAGTTCTCTCCAACGAGAGACAGCGATATCAGCCACGGCCTCTGTCTCGGTCGCAAAGCGATTTCACCCCTCTTGTCTCCAACTGATCCAGAAGGCGGCAGCATGCTTCGTCTTCAACTTCATACTGTATCTATTGCTCCCGGTTGTTGCCCGCACAAAACTCTGATGCTGGCCTTTAAAGCAACCATGTCTGATCTGACTCAGATCAGCCAATGCAGGGAGGCTGGAAGAACATTCATTAAAATGGCAGGGACAACGCTCTACATGTCCCAAAGACTTCCCCCTTCCATCTCCAAAGCTATGGAATGAACTTCCCATTGCAAACAGAACTGAGACAATCTTTTCCTGTAATCTGAAAACCCACCTTTTCAGACTGCATCTTAGAGTGTAGCACTTTCCCTAGCCTTGACAACTTGCTGTGCAAAGGCTCAACCTATGTACTGTAACTTAGATAGCATTTTATGTAGACATACTGTAGAACTACAATACACATTTATAATGGATATTCCACTGTTTGTGTGATTGTTGAAGAGTGTTTCTTTATTTGATCATGTATTACCATGTTTTGTTCTTGCTACTGTAGGTCGCTCTGGAGCGTCTGATAAAGATAAACACCTAAATGATCAATCATTTTTGTGCCTTTATGTTGGTGAATTACAGTTGCACATGCGTATGTGTATATGTCTGTACAACCGCAGAATATGCGTGCACACACCACTGTAATTGTAACAGCTGTACATGCATGCATGTGTGCGTGCGATCGTACACAACAAACACTGGTCCAGATACAGGAGGGCTGGAGAAAACCATTACAGATAGAGCCTGTGTGAGGCTGCATCTAATGCGGGAGCACTCAGCCAGTAAAGCAATGCTGGCTTATCAGACCCTATAGGTACACAAAAGGCAATGACGGTACACACGTCACACACTCCACAATGCACATGTGCACATGTATGTACGGTATATGCATATGGAAGTATGCATACATCTTATACATGTTGTACACACGCATACACATGTGAAAACACACACGGGCGCACATGCACACACACACAGACACACACACACACACACACACACACACACACACACACACACACACACACACACACACACACACACACACACACACACGCACACATTTTTTTCCTCTGTGCAGTCCATCCGTGCTTCTTTATCAGCAAATGATAAATAGAATTGAAGGCCAGTCCTTATACAGTAAGCACCGCTGTTGTGATAAAAAAAAAAAAAAAACACACACACACACAAAAATGTTTGTAGATTCTCCATCATAGCTTTTATATCGAGCCCATTGTCCTTCTCAACCTCGTTTACGTTAGTGTCGGGTAGAATTCTTATGTCTCCGTATTGTTATTTTATGTTGATCTTTTCTTCAGAAATGTATATCCTATTTTATTTCTGCAAAAATACCCACTATTGCATTGTAACACGTGGTGAGTTGTAGATCTGCTATTTTTCTGTTAATCAGGCTACTGGAGGTGCTGCCCTCACACATACAGTAGTACGGCCACAGACAGGGGCGTAATTAGGGTTCATCAGCGGTGGGTTTTCTTATCAGGGGGCCCTGGGCGCTCGTACGTGCGCAGCTACCTCGCACATGTATTAATCCACAAACTCATTCATCAGCAGCCTCACATGCAGTGCAAAACGTGAAAGAAAACTTTCATTTCAGCAATTACTCACCAGTGCTGAAATGTAGGATGTAAGACCACACTTTTGTTGATTACAGAACAGGTTTTGACCCATTTCTTTTACTCTTGTGTATATATTCCTTCTGTCCAGGCTGGTGGCGTGTTGTTGTTATGTTTTACACGCATTGACCGCGTTCTTCTTCCTCAGTCACTGGTGAGAGGGCGCCCCCTAGTGGGCTACAGGAGGGCCTGTGGGTTTACTGGACCGCTGAACCCTATGCAAATTACTCTAGTGCACAGACGATCTGGCTTATGTGGAGAGAAGGGCTCTGCATCTGTCAGTCCATATACTGTAATTATGTTCTCTTTTTGCCCATATAATGGAGCTGGCTGATTTGTTCAGGAGTGGCACAAAATCAATCTGTGACTGCGCCATAAGTCGCGACTCTTTTATAACCATCATGACTGTTTTCATAACCATTGCAACCATTTTCACAACAGTCATGGTGGTTTGCATAACAGTCACAAAGGTTTGCATAATGGTCAAGGGTTTAGGCATAGGTTTTACTGAGGTTACGGTTAGGTTTAGTAGGGAAAACAGTTAACAAAATCATTTTTTTTTGTTAAATCGTTTCAAATTCAGTTATGCAAAAAGGATTGTTTTGCAAAATGGTCAGCGGTTTCCTAACCATCGCAAACATTACATCGATGATTGATTTAGCCGTCTCTCGATCTGTTGGCACCCGACTGTGTTTTTTACCTACCGGGTTTGACGTCACCAATGGCTTGACGTCACCACAGCAAATGGGTTCAGGTCCTGCTGAGGAGGTGTGTCTGAAGCCTAATGATAATGACAGACGTTTGGACATTCCCAGCAGGCACTGCGGAACGCTAATCCCTATAATCATCAGCTCCTGTCGACTTTCCTTCAAAATCTAAGGCATCCGTCGATGCAATCACCCTTGCCCTGCGAATCATGAAAGTGTGCTGTTTAGTGGCAAATCAGTGTGCGGCAGATTATGTGTTGACCTCTCACCTATGAGTGACCTCATGTCTCGGCATGCATGGTGCTTTGCCACTGCCGTCGGCTACAACTATAGCACCAATAACAAACGGCCCTTTAAAGCACCTCTCAGAGATAACGTCTCCAGAGAGCAGTCAGTGGGGGGCAGACGGAGGGTTGGGGTGGGCTGGGGTGGGCGGTGGGTTTGGGGTTGGGGTTGGGTGGAGGAGAGCGAGCTGCGCAGTGGGTGGTAGTGGCCGTGTGGAACGGAGATAAGCTGTTCGCCGCACGTCAGCGCTCGCTTTTATGATGAAGTGGTCCGGGCAATTACATTAGAGAGATGGACCAGAGAGACGGGAGAGGCCCTCGCTCTCAGAGTGAAACCCCCTCCAAACATCCCCCCACCCCCCACTCGCCCCAAACACACACACAGACACAACGGCTGTCTCTCAAATCACTCCCATTAAAAAGCATGCAGCAAGAAAATACAAAAAAAAATCCATCCCCTCTGCGATTCATTCCAACCTTGTTGGCGGTGAAGGACGGATGGATGGGAGCTCATGCACACTCACGCCGTCCGTTTGTCCGTCCGCACCCACCCTTCACCCTCTTCCTTCCTTGCAGCGGACACTGGCGAGTAATCGTCGCCGGAATGAGGGAGCGGAGATTTACGGCGGGGCACCCATCAGCCGTGCGTGGCACAGGGGCGGATGTAACATTTCCCAATTGGGGGGAGCAGGAGAAAATGGCATGGGGGCAGCCATACCATTTTCTGTTACAGGACTCTTATTAGGCAAGTAAAGCATCAATAATAACACCAGTTGTTGTTGAAGTTGCAACAGACACGCAGCATGCATAAAGCTAAAGGTCTGACTAAGAGAATTTTCTGTTTTCAATGATGAAATGCTGTTGGTTTAGTGGTGCCACAGCTGTAGTTAGTTAGTAGTGTTTCAAATCATTTTAGATACAAGCACTTTAATTTTAAATATCTAATTTTAATTTTAAATACCATGCCCATGCCTAGATCCGCCCCTGGCGCGATACCTGCATGCATGCACGCTGCAGACAGGCAGACCGACCGACCCGACGGAGGGGCCGCCGTGTTGAGAGTATAGCCGCTCGCCTTCTTCTTTTTATTGGAGCGCGGTGATTTAGGAGGAGTAATTGACTGGAAATGGACTGGTGCAGGTGAAGTGCTTTATGACCCTGAGCAGTGTGCTGCTGCACGGCCCCGCCCCCGCCATGATGGGAGGAGAAGTGTGAGAAAATGTAGCGACGGAGGAGAGGACAAGAGAGAGAGAGAGATAACGGAAAGGTGATGTTATTGGGCAAAAACTAGACTCTATTTTAACAGGTGATTTAACAACGCATTCAGTCTTAAAAAAAAAACGGCCTGTGCGCTTTCTCTCTCTTTCTCAGGAAGGACTGGAGTAAAACTGCCCTGAAATGGGTGCCGTTCTTTTGCTCTATCGGTGGATTTCATTGCTTGCTTAAAGGAAAGCGAAGCAATCTCCAAACTCAATACAAAAAGGAAATGGGTTGTCGAGTCGTTCTTTTTTTATTTTTCTTGTTTCTTATTGTAATTTGGCATAACCAAAATGAAATCCTGCAAGGCTCTGGTCTCCAAACAGGGCTATTGCACATGAGCGGGACAAGGATAAATGAAATCCATTAATTAGCTTTAATTACTGGTAACTGAACTGCTCCGTGTGCATTGTGTAAGTGAACAATAGCGCAGGAGGAAAAAAAAGCCCATTGGCAACAACTCTCTTGTATTGTTTTTATTACCATTCCCGGGCATGTTAATGAAAACCAACCAATCATGTAGCTTAATTAAAACAAACCAATCACGAAAGGGCATCCCGATCACATAAAGATTAGATGTTCTTCCCGTAATCAACACACACAGCTGTTTACAGCAGCACCAGAGCAAGGATTCCCTTCTGATCCCACGCTGCAGCACAGCGCGGTTCTGTCACACCTGGCAAGACGGGTGACGACATCGCACGAAATCTGTACACAGTGGTGTGATGTACATCTACTGTAGCTATATACGCACTGGATAACTACTTTGTTAGTACATTTTAATACTAATACGCCTACTTTTACTTAAGTAAATTTGGAATGCTGGACTTTTATTTGTAAACAAGTACAAACGTATTTCTACGTTGTGGTATTGATACTTTTACTTTAAGTATTGTGAGTTATTTTTCCACCAGTGTCTGTACAATGTGTGCTAGTTCATAATTCTTCTTACAACTAAGCAGCTATGCAGGCATATAACCCATTTTAGACCTGAGGCCCACTTTAAACATGCCCTCTAAATCATAACCCGCACTAATGTGACACGGATACATGGCCTGGATTGAAGGATACATAGAGGTTGCAACTGGTCAGAAAACTATACAGATACCTACTCTATGTCACTATTCAATTCAATTCAATTTCAATTCAAATGAGCTTTATTGGCATGAGAAAACAGACGTTTACATTGCCAAAGCAAGAGTCACAAAACAATACAATAAAATCTGTTGAAAATGGGGACATATATACCTGTATATACAGTTGGAGGGGGGGTGTACAGAGTTATGCTACATTGCATTGTTTTATAACAGGTTATAATAACATGTTATAACAGGGCATATAACTTTCTTTTCTCTTTTCTGTCTTTTTATACAATAACATTTTTTTGCTACTTCAAGACAGATCATGCAGAATAAGAAGAGAACAAACAGATTTACTATCTGTTTAAATGTAGCAGCTCTGTTTTTTGCTACTTAATGCGAGATTGTCATTATGATAAAGCAGCGTGGTTGTGACCAGTTTCTTACTGTAATGTTGCTTGTGGTTGCAACTAGTGAGCAACTACTTGCAACCTGGTCTCAACTCGCTTATGGTCACTAGTGGATTTGCAATGTGGTCCCTAGTAGATGCGACCTGGTTGTGACATGGCCGTTGGTCTCTAATGGATAGTACAGTGACAGTATGTATACACTAACAGTATGTATTGTTTATTGATTGATTTTAGATACCCATTAGTCACTGCCTCAGAAGTGTATTTTCATGGGGTCAAAGTGCAATTAAAAACTTCTACAGTGCATTAAAATCAATACAAAAATAGACTACAATATACCCATTCATACTCGTCAGATGGGTGAACCAGTAATTATCCCAATCTCCAGACCAATCTATAGAACAGAAAACAGGCTGTCTTGGGCCAGACTGATCCATTCTATACACTGTATGTTGTGCTTGGAAAAAGTAATTAGCATTTTGGTACTCAAAGTTCAGACTTTGAGGCACAGATGGACCGAGATGGACTGAGTGGCTTCATCTCATCATATCACAAGGGTCCATATGGTCGCCCATGTATAATCGTCTCTGTTTGTGCCTATATACTGTACTCTTAATCTGTTTAGAACGGCGGAAGGCTCCTGAGAAAATGATAGACGCATAAGTGGAGAAGAGAAATGGAGAGAGAAGTGTAGAGGTATGGGGAGGAAGAGTATAAAGAAATCAGTCATACATAACAGAGAGAGACAAGTACGGATGTAACATTTCCCAGTTGGGGGGGCAGGAGAAAATGGTATGGGGGGCGGCTTCATCACCTGTGTCGCTTCGCGCCACAGGCGATGAAACCGCACCTACACCATTTTTGGTTACAGGACTTTAGGCAAGTAAAGCATCAATAATAACATTGGTTGTTGTGGAAGTTGCAACAGACATGCAGCATGCATAAAGCTAAAGGTCTGACTCAGAGAGTTTTCTGTTTTCAATGATGAAATGCTGTTGGTTTGGTGGTGCCACAACTGTAGCTAGTTAGTAGCAGTAGTAGTGTTTCAAATCATTTTAAATATAAGCACTTAAATTTGAAATATCTTTGATTGTTTTGCATGCCATCATGTTTGGTGGGGCAGTCTGGGCATTTAGGGGGGGCATTGCCCCCCATGCCCATGCCTAGATCCACCCCTGGAGAGAGAGAGTCAAAGAGAACGAAAACGATGTAGAAGGGGATGCAGAGACGAGCGTTCACGTGTTGCTGTGACATATGTGGAGGCACACAGCTCCTGTGGGAGAGAGAGCTAGAGAGAGAGAGAGCGGAGCGGAGCGAGAGAAACTCCTCCAAGCTGTGAGGAGAAGGGTGTGATCATTCTGTCATAGAGTATTAGCGTCATAGCACACACACACACACACACACACACACACACACACACACACACACACACACAAATGTGCACACACTCACATGGACATAACAAACGCAGACTAAATTTAATAGTCCAAGTAGTGTGCACACATTTAATTAGGTACACCTACATGAACACGCATACATGTATTGTACATTTCACAGAGATGCAATAAATTTAGAAGTACAAGATAGTTTGTAAGAGACAGTATTACACACACACATGAACACAAGACCAAAGAACCTAGAAAGCATGATGCACACTCGTCCGCACATGCAAAAGTACAGAGGAGGAGGCATGAGGCTCGCGCACATACGGGCGCACCTGTGCCAGGTGACAGTGGTCCCCTAGGCGGGGCCCTGTGGGGCCTGCCATTTTGTGCACCAGCACCTGTCACCTGGATCAAGTGAAACGAGCGTGTCAACCTCTTCTCTGCTCTGCTCCCATTTCCCTCCCCTCCCTCCTTCCCTCCCTCCCTCCTTCCCTTATTTCTCTCTCTCCTCATTTCCCAGATGTGTCAAGGCAGCCAGGCTATGATAATTCAGCACCTAGAGATGTGCTCTCGTACTCCAGAAAGCCCGCCTGATTGCTACAGTTTCCTGGCTAAGCACCCAGAAGCGGCGTCGGGCCGAGACACTGACGCTGACAAAAGAAAGAAGGCGCGACGATGCTGCCATTCTGCAGCAGGGTCTCGCCGACATGGAAATGTGTGCAGATAACTCTTTCAGTGTCACACGTTTGTTCGCACGCGGGGTGAAAAAAAAAGAATAATAATAGGAGCCAACTGAATAACGCAGAGACAAAATGAGCGAGGAAGAGTGCCGCCGCCACGCACGTGCAGCAGCTTTTCCACAGCGCAAAAAAATTAAGCTTTCACATTGGCTGAGCAGAGCCTATATAGGATTAAGAGGTCACATTGATTTGTGTGCGTGTGTGTGTGTGTGTGTGTGTGTGTGTGTGTGTGTGTGTGTGTGTGTGTGTGTGTGTGTGTGTGTGTGTGTGTGTGTGTGTGTGTGTGTGTGTGTGTGTGTGTGTGTGTGTGTGAGTGAGTGAGTGTGTGTGCGCGTATTTCTGAGTGATGGGGTAAGTGAAATGGCGTCAATGGAAGGGTTTATGCATGTGGATTGTGCTATTATTTTAAGCATGGTGGCTTATGTTTTAGGGCTGCAAGCCACTATCAGTGGCCTTTCATCTACCTTGTTTCCTCATCCACCTCTGCTCCTCCTTCTGTTCTTAATCTCCTGCCATGTCTTCGCTCGTATCCCACCAAAATGTGGAAGTGGAACACCCTAACAACAGCCATAAAAACGTACAAATCTGTAATAACGGTCGGGGGTTAGGTTTAGTAGAGTATGGTCACACCCATTGGCCCAACGGTCACAATGTATGCCGCAGTCGCCAAATGATTTCGCTGTCTCTCAAAATAAGAGCGCAAGGTCTTTCTTCAGCGTTGCTTTTAGACCAATGCTTGTTTATTGTCTAATGCAATAATCAATCAAAATGCATGGCAGCAGCTCCAGACAGGTTTTGCCTTACCTTAACAGCATGACCACTTACCCTGTGTTTCCTGTCTTTTTGAGCAATGGATGTTGCTGCTTAACCCGTGCTACCTGTCTTTTTTTGATTCATAGTGTTTAATTCGCCGATGCCTTAATGTTATGATGAAAAGACGGCATCATGGTGAACATAGGGAAAGGAAGACTGGTTGTGATGACTGAAACGGAAATTTGACCGCAAGTGCCTCTGACAAACTGAGTTAAATGCAAATCGAGGAGATCACGTGACTGCAAGGGCCGTGGATCGCTGTGGCTCAATACAGTGAATGTATCCCTCCATGGTATTCCTCTGCTGTTTTAGATACACTATTGGTTCGATGCAATGTTTTTTTTTGTGTGGGGAGGAGTAGAGGGACAATTTTAAGCAAAAAACAAAAACAAACAAATAACAAAAACATAAAGATTGATTGAAACAAACATGGTTCTAGACAAAAAAAACACTGCCACTCTGCTCCAAAGGTAATCATTATTTAAAGTACATGAATAACATGCTTACAGTATTAAGCCATGAAGCATACCATTATCATATAGTGTTAAACAAAATAGAAAGACAGAAGGAAGACCAATGTCAGCGAACAACTCTTCCCCTCTGTCCCATGCATCTTCCTCTCTCTCTTTCTCTCATTTATCTGTCTCCTGGTGTCTAACGTATTCCACCAAAACCATTTTGCCCCCCCCCCCCCCCCTGTCAGACGTGTGATCCGACCTCCCCAGCCTCACCCCTGCTGCACTGTCCCTCCTCTCACAACACATCCACTTCCCGACCACCGCCGTGCCGCGGCCTCATTTACTGGCGCATTCCTTCCTCACGCGTTATCCATCATCTATCTCTTCCTCCTACGCGGCTCCTCCTCTTCCTACTCCTCCTCTTTTCCTTTTTATCTCCACGTCACCCATCCCATCCCCTCCTGATGATTGCCCTTCATCTCCTTGTTTCCTCCTCCACCTCTGCTCCTCCTCCTTCTCTTCCTTCTGTTCTCGTCCTCTTCCCATTTTTTTCTTTCAACATCTCTCTCTCTCTCTCTCTCTCTCTCTCATTCTCTCTCTCTCTCTCTCTCTCTCTCTCTCTCTCTCTCTCTCTCTCTGTCTCTCTCTCCCTCTCCCCCTGGCTGGTTAGTTTTTATGTGGCCGGCGGTGGGCTGAGGTTCAAATGGAGATGAAGCACCGGGACGGAGGCTCCATCACCGTTATTATTATTCATGATTTAGACGCATAAAACAAGTCCTCTATGAAATAAACAGGACGCGCCCCCGCAGGAGAGGGGAAAGTCTCCCCCCCACCACCCACACCTCCCCACCGTCCACCCCCCTCGCCTCCATAAATTGCAGTGCCCAAAAAGGACACATTGATATTCCAGCCTTTATTGGGATGCCCTTTCTTTTGGCAGCGCGAGAGAAAGTAAGCTGCCATTCAGAATTAGATTTAAAGCCTAGGGGAGGGTGGATGGGGTGGGATGGGGGGTGGGTTACTAAGGGAAAAAAATTGACTGAAAAGAATGGATCATGGATGTGGTGGTAGGATTTATATTTCGCAGAGTGTCTTGCGCTCGTCAACAACTTCTTGGCAAAGCGGAGCGCTAACGCGATTTGGACCGTGTTTGATTAAAAGTAGATAGATGGATTTAATGAATAAGTGAGCCTAAGTGTGTGCAAATCATGCCTGTCGAGTAGACACTCGTGTTTTTGGCTTCAAAAATGCAAACCCGCAGTCTCTCCTCCTCGTCCCTGGCGTTGTCAGAAGAGGGAAGAGATGAGAGATGAGAGGAGATGAGCAACATCTCATGTTTATTTTGAAACGAGCACAACAAACTGACAAGAGAGGGGTGGGGGCATAAGTAGAGCAAGGGTGAACAAAGGACAAGTGAAAAGATTGTTCTTTTTGTTGTTGTTTTTTAACCTGAGTAAAAGTATAACACCACATGCAACACACCCGCACACATACTCAGGAAATACAGCAACAAGGGTGTGAAATGTTAACTGCTCATTAAATGAAATTTTATAATGCTTCCAGGACCTGCTACAATTTCCGTGACAGGGGTTCCTTCCTTCTCCAAAGATATTCTGCAAGAGGTTGTACCAACGAAGTATATGAATGAATAATGCAACAGGCCACATCATTAGTTTGGCAGAATGAATAGATGGTGCCAAATCCTCAACTTAATTGCACAAAAATGTAATTAAGGGGATTCTCCTCAGCTGAATTTGCGATGACAAAATTGTTCTGAGGCCCCTGTGTTAACGAGCTCGCTAATAATGCAAATGTGCGCATGCATGCATATACCCCCTTTTTCCATTTTGCTCACGTCACTGCATGCGGCCCAGAAGGTGGATTTCCCAACGGGTTAAGCGATTAGAAAACAAAGACGGCCCGGATCAAAGCAGGTATTGACGATGTGTCGCGGGGAGCGATGTGAATACACTGTAAGATCACTGCTCAATTCTCTGCTCACTTTGTCGAGTACCACTAGAAAAATATATGTGTCCTGCAGGCAGTGGCGTTTCTAAGCAATTTGGAGCCCCAGGCAAAATTTTCCCTGGAGCCCCCCCTTACCAAATCGACCCTTACGGGGCCATTTGGTAAGGGGGGGCTCCAGGGAAAAGCTCCTGTGACATCATACCTATGACAGGCACAGTAAAATGGCACCCCCAAGGGATAAAAATATGAACTATTTGTAAAATGAAGAACATATTATATGTGTTTTAAATATTCAATTTGAGTTATAGAGGACAAGTATAACGTACTTGTCCTCATGGCGCCCCAGGCAACTGCCTAGTCCGCCTAATGGCAAAAATCGCCCCTGCCTGCAGGCTGGCATCCACTGCCGTTGAATTCTCCATTGGACGGCTGTCCAAAAGATAAAATATAAGATACCCAGTAGGATCCATTATGTCCTTAGGTCCTCTCGCCAAGCGACATGGTTTGAGCTTTGTTGATCTGAATTTGAATCTTGGAAAGTAACAGTGTACATCTGAGGATTCCACCACCTCAGACGATATGGCAATTCCAAATGATAAACTATTGTAAGGAACCATACTCGAGGCTAATGTCTTGTTTGAGCCATAGAGACGACAATGATTTCTAATACATAATGTGTCGCTATTACAGTATATCACTAGGAATTTGGCCACATTCAGTGCAAGGGCCTATAGTTCCCTACAGTAATTCAGGTCAATGTTCAGTGTACATGCCTGGCTTCAATGGCTGCTTGACTATTCAACCAATGCATGGATCACAGATCGCTATGCTGCTTGTACTCCCCATAATGTCTCCAATGTTCTCTCTGACCTTGCATTAGTCTTTGTACACTCTAGGCTACTACTCTCCAGTAAAGCAAAAGAGAAAAGGAAAATCCTTTTCATCAGTCATGCATGTACTGTATGTGACATATTTTTCCGGTGTTATTAAATAGGGGCTTTAGATTTTAACAATGATACAACCAGGTATCATGACACGAAACGATTCAGTAACTTCTCGATTTTTAATAGATAATATGTATCATTATGGATAAAAATGAGCAAACATTAACATTGTGATCCTCTGTCATATACATGGACGTTACTTTTAAACACAAAATCACACCCTGACATTAGCCATTTGTTGCCATTTGTCGATAGACAAAGGCAAAGCATTGCGATTAGAGCTGCCAGTCGATTAAAATATTTAATCGCGATTAATCGCATGATGGCCCATAGTTAATCTTTGATTAATCGCAAATTAATCGCATATTTTCATATTTTCAAATTTCCCGATATACTCCCGATATCCGATATCAGCAAAAATATATAAATATATAATATATAATTTATTATGTTTTTTTTTTTTTTTTTTTTTTAAACTGGGGACCCCCCAAAATAATTTCAGGACCACTGAGGGGTCACAACGAACAGGTTGAGAACACCTGCCTTAAACACTGCTTAAAAAAAGAAGAACTATGTTGGTCGATGTAAGATGTAAGATGATCACTTCACACAGGTGTGATTTTTAGTTAATTAGCAATAAAATAAAAATAGTTTTCCCCTTGCTACATTACAGTATATCAGCCTTTTCATTATTTTCAAAGGGAAAAAACACCTTATATATTTGTGCCAACAATACTCCAGGTAATAAAAAATACCCTATGTCCAGCACACACTACGCTATGGCTGTGGGAGAGGAGAGCTGTGTTTGGAGGGGAGGAGGCAGCACAGCTGTTTAACAAGCTTAATTGTGTTGCCAACTGCCAAAATCCAAAATGCACTAGTGGCACTTCCAAAATGTACTAGAAGTAGCTAGAGCAGTGGTTTTCAACCAGCTGAAAAGCACTAGATTTTCCACCAGGGGTTTCTCAATAATTTTGGCACTAGGGGAGTCTGGAAAAAAACTAAATATAGTTACAAATGCGCCAAGTTGGCAACCCTACTTCTGTCCATGCCGTTGTGATTATAGATGTACGTTTTACGGATCGCTCCTGCCTGGCTATTCTTGCAACGTTTTTGCTGGGATTATGCCTTGGATTTACAAGCAAAACTGAAGGATTATACTTTTTGATGATCAGAAAGGGTAAGTCATCAGGCCACCTCTCTCTCTCTTTCCCTGCTCTGACTGCAATGCAAGTGTATTCTATCGAAAGGAGGAACAGTCTCCGTCTCCCTCTCTCTCCCTCTCTCTCTCTCTCCCTCTCCCTCTCCCTCTCCCTCTCCCTCTCCCTTTCTCTCTCTCTCTCTCTCTCTCTCTCTCTCTCTCTCTCTCTCTCTCTCTCTCTCTCTCTCTCTCCCTTTCTCTCTCTCTCTCTGTCCCTCTCTGTCCCTCTCTCTCTCCCTCTCCCCATCCCTCTCTCTGTCTGTCTCTCGCTTGCTGCTGTATGTGCGCACTTGGCGAAGTGCCTCTCTGTTCCGTTAATGCATGGGACATACGTGCCCAGTTCTCATCAAAATAGTGTGCTGTGTTCGTCTCAGTAGTGGTTCTACAGTAGTGGTTCTACAGTAGTGGTTCTACAGTGGTTCGTAGGTCCACGAGGGGGGGGGGGGGGTCCGTGCGTTAATCTCGCGTTAATTTTTTTTACGCCGTTAACGCACGGCTGAGTTAACGCGAGATTAACGCGTTAACGCCGGCAGCCTAAATTGCGATATTTAATGGAAAAGTAATGAAGCTTTTTTTTTCATTGCAGTCAACTTTTTTCATTGCAGTCAACTATTGTTACACGCTGCACATTTAATGCCATACAGTGCATCCATGCATGTTGATAATGATTTAAATTGAGGGTAATAGCTTGCACATACAGTATATACTGTATACTATATATATATCCTGTGCAGATATGGCTGCAGAGCCACGTTACGCACACACCCTATGCAGGCGTCACTATCCATACAGGCGTCAAAACATGAAAGGAACAACGCTGTCAAGTATACCTATCCTCTCTGCTGTGTGTGTGTGTGTGTGTGTGTGTGTGCGTGTGCGTGTGCGTGTGCGTGTGCGTGTGCGTGTGCGTGTGCGTGCGTGTGCGTGTGCGTGTGCGTGTGCGTGCGTGCGTGCATGCATGTGCATGCCAATGGTATTTACCATAGTGGTTTATCTGTTCTTAGTGCACACTCATGACTGTATGCTACTACAGCATGTATGAAAAGGTAGGTTGGTGCCTTTTATCACTATCCAGTAGAGCAGTGTTTTTCAACCTTTTTGAAAACAGGGCCCACTATTTATTCAGCATTTGAGCCACGGACCACCATTTGATGACATTTTCACCCAACAGGCCCAAAACTAAAGATTTCTTTTGATTTGGTCCACAATTCCAGGCTGGATTTTTGAAAACAAAACAGGCAAACATACAGTAAATCAAACTGACCATTCTTCTACATTCTCTGGTTGTGTAGACTTCTTAATTAAGTGGTGCTAATTTAGACGAATATTTTAACTCTTGAGAGTGTAAACATGAGACCCCTTGCGGGTCCATTTGGTTTCATTTTTACGCTCTCAAGAGTTACATCTGGCTAACCAACTTTTCATCTAGTGAACCAACTTAGCTGGGGACCACCTGGAACCCTCTCAAGGACCACTGGTGGTCCCCGGAACACTGGTTGAAAACCACTGCAGTAGAGAACAACCTCATATTTTGTCTACAATATGCAGGCAAGCTTCCGTTGTATTCATCTTTGCTTATCAGTCCTACGGTATTGCATCCATCATTCCACGTGTGAACAGTGAGTTAGGAAAGATTTTATGCTTCAAACAAATGGAACAATCAGCATTCTCTGTGAAACTGAATTGATTGGTCTCCACAGAAGCACATTTAAGGGAGTGGATTAAATGGTTGGTGGGAGTTCCAGGGGGTCCGAGCCTGGCATATTGGAGATATTCTGTAAATGTAATCCAGCTACATTAAGCTCAATGTGGCTTCATCATTACCCCAGACCACAATTGAGTACAATTGAGCTCAGAAAACAAACTAACAAACAAATTCCTGTCAATTTGCATTAAGATATAGCAATGCAAATTCAGCTGTGCACAGACGCGAGCACTTTTAGGGGATCCTTCACATGAACAATTTCGAGCACCACCGATAGAGCAACATACCGTACGTTTATCAGAAAACGGTTAGGATTTAGAATTAATTTTGTTAGAATGGGCCTGGGGTCTTAAATGGTTAATGGTAGAAACGGTTATCAGGTTGTTCCCTGGTGACCTGTAGTCAGTGAGACAGACAAAAGAGCCGGCCGGGGGGGCAATCATGGCACGACGCCAGATTTTATATGGCCTGCGGCTTCCTTCCTAAAATGTATTATTTATGGCTCTACAGTATAGTCATGTGAAATTCATGCATAGAAGTTTCTGTCTGAAATTAACCTGGGTAGATAGGCCATTTCTCAATAGAATTTGAGACGATACCTACTTCATTCCCGCCTCAACTGTTCCTTGTCTTGTTTCATTCTGGGAAAGTATGAGGCTATTTTCTTTTTTGGGACATTTTCACCCACGGAGGTGCGGAATTACTTTGGATACATTTGACTTTGATCGTGACAATTTATTGGACTGTACATAGTGTACAGTAGTACACTATAGTACTAGTGTACTATAGTGTACTACTGTTGTGCATGCATGTGATATGACAAAAGGCTGCCCCCCTTTGCATCATAATGCAAAGGCCATCTGAATTTAGGCTGAGCGTTATGGCTGGATGCTGCAGAATGGATGTAATGGAGAAAAGGAGTGCTGGAATTATTGTTTTTAACAGGAGTAACAAAGTGTCAGCGCAATGATTAATATACAGTAACAAACTTCTAAGCATGCTTCTGAAAATAACTCCCAGAATGAGGGTCTGTAGATTAGATGTAACTTTGCCACGCTTGTATAATCGTAGAAAGCAGTGAAAAAGTTACGTTGATATTTCAAGATGTGTCAAGATAGAGGAGATTTTTTAGGCTACAGCCAATATGAGGAAGTATAGGACAGCCAAAGCCTCACGTCCCTGTGATCATGGTCGATATTTATATCATGTTATTGGTTGCACACGGTTGTGTTGTCAACAAGCTGATCTGTTTCCTCAGCAGAACACTAATGTTTTGGCTTCTCCTCTGCCTGCCAGCCTGCAGATGGAAGGGTGACATTCCAAATGCCTAGTTCTCAGATGCTTACAGTCACATTGCACACGAGTATTAAGTACTTTCCTGCTCCAAATGAAACAAATGAAAACTGTCACGTTCCTGCACTTTAGCTGCCAAGGAGGGCATTTGAAAACAACTCTCTCGCACTGCCTATGCCAGCAAGTTAAGTCAATTTCTTAGCGGGCCATCGACTGTAAACTATACTGGCATATTGTACTGCAAACATGGCAAGTATTTTCTCATATTGCACTGGAGGTCGATGCAAATATTGTAATGCAATTAATTTGTACGTGACATTGGTTAGTTTTCCTCCCACCGTTTTCCTAATGATAAGGTGCATCATTTGATTATTACACACTGATCAACTGTATACTGTATATATGTTTTATAATACTCTCTACTTTCTTTTTTGTTTACTTCTTCTCTCTCAATTCCCAGATGCCTTACCAATATCTAAAAGATGAGGCCCAGTGCCTTGGCTAAGTCACTGAAACATGTCCAGAGACTGTACTACATCATGGCTCACCCTGCACTACAGAAACAGGTATTGGCTCCTATACATGCATGGCTTTCTCATTAAAGGGATACTTCACCATGTGTGAATCTAAAATCGAAAAGATTAAACACCTCATATTACAGACATAAAGACAGGAAAGTGTCCTAGATCTCCTAAATGTCAACAACATTTGTCCCCCAAAAATTGGTGAATTGTCCCTTTAAGGTCCAAAGACGATAGGAGATGCAGTAAGCACAAGGGTATTTTTATATATCCAAATAATGTCCCCCTTTGAAAAAAAGGTGGATCTATAACACAAACTTTAGAGAGAAGAGACGAGGATAAAGAATGAGGTGTTGGACAAATATGGACACCGAGATGGAAGTCTCAAGTGTGTTCATTCCACAGAGGTTGGTTAATATGCATGTACATGCATATAGTGCATGCATAAAAGTAATAATTTTAAGTTGCATTGGTGGAACTTTTGGGTCAGTGGGAGGAGGGTGAAATAAAGCCCAGGAAAGAGAGTGAGTCACCAGGGACAGAAAGAAAGAGAAGAAAGAATCTGCTTCTCTGATTTACGTGCCTCTGTGTGACGAGACCATGTCGAGAATTACAGGGCTTTCTGTGGACTATTCCTAGCCTTAATCAGAGCCGCAGCCTTTACCATATATCACCCTATGTAATCAGATGGAGCAAGACAGGGAGAGATTTAAAGGGAGAGAGACAGAGAGAGAGAGAGCACAAGCGAGATAGACAGAAAAATAAATGATAGAGTGGGACTGCTGCAGTCGTTTCAAGGAAATGTGTTTGCATGTAAATGATAGCTTGGTGCCTCTGATTACTGTTTGTGGAGGACATTTTATTACAATGGCGTTACGGCGAAAGAAATGGGTAATAAAAAAAGGAATAGAAATGGCAAAAGCCTGTCCACTGGCGCCTATCAGGCGCATAAAAGGGACATGCCTTGCACACAAGCACGTGCGCACATACACGCCCGCACTCACGCGTGCACAGGCCCTGAGCTCTGGTCCCTATGGGATTCTCTTTTCCCCTTCTGCCATTGTCACGGTCCTGTCACCATCCATTTTTTAACTAGGGGGTTGGCTGTCAGGTGTGTGTGTGTGTGTGTGTGTGCGTGCGTGCGTGTGCGTGCGCGTGCGTGCGCACATGCACACGCAGGACGTTTGTCACTTTATGATTCCCTTTGATCAAATAAACCCAGCCCACCTCACATGCCTGTAAAGGTGGGCATGTTTTCCATGTGATCTGTCTGTCAGTCTGTCTGTCTCTCTGTCTGACTGTCTGTCTCTCTGTCTGTCTTCGTTACAAGAGCTGAGGTCTGATTTACACTGGCAAATCCAGCCTGAATCAGACCTGAGACACATTGAGCCTGGAATCTGATTTGTTTAAATGAGTCATGTGACCTGTTAGACCAATCAGATTTATATCTTGAAGTGACACAGATTAACATATTAGCCCATAATTCTTTGTGTTTGTGTGTGCAGAAGTTGCTCTTTCTCTTGCTGTGTTGCCAGGTTTGCAACTGGCAACACAGGCAAACTACTGTACACTTTAGACACAGGCACAAAAAACATAAATCAGCAACTACCAATCATTTACTTGTATGTGACTCCTATGTAAAAAGTCAACGGTTGCTTATAATAAGAAGACATGGCAACACTATGTGAAGGGAGGCTGGTCCCGGTCCCCATCATGGCCTTGACAGGGAAACTCATTGATATTATCGTATCTGATATTGTAGTATGATATATTATGCAGTCTGGTGTAGCATTACATGTTACGTATTTGTACACTTTGGGTTAGTTTCCGTCGGTTGATCTGCTTTTCACCTAATCATTCCTCCTTCTTTTGCCCAATCGGATTGCGCAGCAGTCAAGGCATGATGTCATGTTCAATCAGCCAAAAAAGCCTCTCTACCCCATTTCCTACCTCAGCTCTGTTATTAGCCTATTTAAGATTGGTAGAACGTCCAACCTACGACACCAGTAATGAATCGTGTTCGATACATACGCCTCGCGGCCGTCCTACCCTCTCCTACGACGGCAGAACGCGGCTTTTGGCGTTGTGTTAACAACGTGGACGAGAGCTACGCTGTAGAGGCGCGTCACCATGGGAACCAGAGACGCCAGTGAAAGAGGTGGAAGGAACTCTGTGAGCCTTGTCGATATCAATGATTGGTATGACATCACCGGTGTGGAAGTCACAGTTCTATTTTTTTGGTCATGGCTGCTAATTCCCACCTGATGTTGTGTGGGAGTTCTGATTGGTCCAGAGCGTACTGAAAAACTGCAAGTTTACATAACGTCTTGAGACTAGGGGCCCGATTTTGGTTACATTAGGCCTTATGCGCAATTAACGCACATAGCATTGGGGAAAAGGCGTTCCCCCACTAAAGTCGCTAATTTCGTACCATGCCATCTCCCTTAAATACCTCCTTTACCCGTTAAATTATGCATAGGTGTGGTTTGGGCGTTTTTAGCTTTCATCCAATCCGTGTTGGTCTTGCCATTCCCTTTAATTCATCCCTTATCTATTTCCCTTATCCCTACTGCTATGTCTGACCCTCCGAAGCACGCAGCCTGGCTGCGGGCTTAGGACAGACGCCTATTCTCAAAGATCATGCTCTCATTTTCAAACAATTGCTCGGTCAATTCTCAATCATTTCTTACCATTCAACATGTTATGTTGAAAAAACATGTTCCATGTTTTTTTGCCGTATGTGGCGTGCATTTATCCCAAGTCTGCGAAATGTTATAAAGTAAATTGCAAAAAAAGTCGGCAATTCGCGGCAGAAAACGTTTTTTTTAATCATTGATTTCTCGGTCAATTCTGGACCATTTTTTACATTTCAAAGTGCAGCGTGACGACCTACCCACATATACTATACAGCATCTGAGAGAGGAGGTCTTTGCCGTCACGCTGCACTTTGAAATGTAAAAAATGGTCCAGAATTGACCGAGAAATCAATGATTAAAAAAACGACTTTTTGCCGCGAATTCCAGAGTTTCCACGTGGAGTCGTGGACATCTCCAAAGGCACACAGACGCACGCACTGTGCGCACGTGGCTCTGCCTTCTCTTATCGGTTAAGGGGTGGTCTCTGATGGCGTTATCTAGTTCCCTAATCTATCTGACGAAATTAGCAACTTAAGGGACTGCGCAACAAACACGCCCATGACCACACCTCCAGCCACAAATAACGGTGTCGGCATAAAGAATAGTGGCTAAGGGAAGAGAAAAGGTGACCAAAATAGCAATAAGGGAATTCGCTGCGGGTATCGGGTAACGTTAGGGACAAGGGGGGGAATGAAAATCGCGCCCTAGGACTCTAATATGAGACTAGGATGTCTAGGATGTCTAATATGAACAGGTCATCAGAGGTAGTGTGATAGTGTGATTTCCTTCCCCCAAAAAGGACGATTTTTCTTCCCACAATACAACAGCACATAGCATACATTGAACACGGTCCTTTACCCTTGGGCTCAACCTTCTTCCAGGAGGTCTTTGGACTGAATTTCCACACATTTAACGCCTTGTAACAGTTAACGCCACCAAATATGTAGAGCTCTCGATTGTATGCAAATGCTGAATGCCAAAGTCTTGTCTGTGCAGAACATGTGTTGATCCAGCTGTTGGTATCTGTGTCAAACACTTTCATCCTGTTGTTGATGACACCACCGCCACCAAATATAAACATTTTTGTCCCGATGATGGTGGCACAGTGATATGATGAAACAGGAGGTGGTGTTCCTCTTGCGTTGATTAAAGTCTAGATCATTGTGCTGGTGTCCAACTAGTGCATGTCATTGGTGCGTTGATGCCACTTGGCGTATCCTCCATGGATGAATATGACCTTCTTCAACACACAGGCTGAGTGGTTGTGCCTCTCCCCTGGAACTGTCCCAGAAACCCTGGGTTTGCACCATCTGTGGTCATCAACATCAAAAGCATAAAGGACTCTGCAATAAGGATAGCCTCCCCAGATGTAGACTGTATCTTCTATTAACACAGCTATGTGTCCACTGCACATGGAAGGAACCTGACGTTGTCCTCTTCCAGGTTCCTCTGGAGGCAACTTCTTCCAGCATAGGGACACTGTGTTGAATACATGGACATCCATCTGTTCCATCGTGTAGGACGATGCATTATAGCGGCCTCCAAAGGAATAGAGTTTGTTGCCCACTGCTACAGAAGCATGATGACATGGCTTTAGTCCTCCAACTTTGGAAACTGTCCAAGAAAACATCTCCACTGCCTGTCTGTCTTATTCTGCATCACACGCTCTGTCAACGTCTACAGTCGTTTTAAACATGGTGCATCTTACAGTATATCGTCCGATATACTGTACGCGACACAAACTGTTGCCATGCCACGCTTTAATGAAGCGAAATTGCATTTTGTCTTTGTTGCTACCGTACTTTCCGGGTTATAAAGCGCACCTGAATATAGGCCGCACCGGCCAAATTTTGCGAAAAAATCAATTGTGTACATATACAAGACGCACTGGCCTATTAGCCGCGGGTGTTTTAATGCTTAATTACCATATGTAAGGGTTCTTGCACAGATGAGATTGTCGGCAACGAAATGCTGTTTGAGAAGCATCCTTTTTATTATTTAAACGACTACTGCACGTGCTGTATGTAATTAACGCTAGAGCCATAGACCAGGGACGGATCTAGGCATAGACATGAGGGGGGGAATGCCCTCTAGACGCCCTGACTGCCCCACCAAACATGACGGAATGCAAACAATGAAAACTTCAAAGATATTTCAAATCAAATGCTTATAGCGGTAGTTAGACATTGACTAACTACAATTTTGGCACCAAACAGCTAGCCTGGCCTAACCTGAAATGATTTTGGCCTAGGGTGTGGGGTGCTGTGGGATCTGCACGGCAGATGAGATGATCTGAATTGATCTCACTAATGTGTCATCATCTCCGTCCCCTCCCCCCGCCCCTCCACTGCTGTGCTACATCACATCATTTAGAGTGACGCCCACCCCGGAAGGTTGCCTCCTCCCTCTAGGCCACTGTGGGTAACAAATTAGTCCAGGCTTTCCATTCTCATGCAACGCGAACGAAAATGAAAGCCTGGGTGTCGAGGTTAACAAACGGCTAGCTTTCAGCATAGCATCTGGTCAAATGGAATCAACTGAAATGTCTCAACACCTTTCCTATAACTAGTCCTGCTACAGAGAGTGTGGACTGAATATTCCTTTCTATGCCTCAACTCTTATGGTTGTACTTTGCAGATGTCACCAGAACAATATACAGTATGTTTAAATTAGCTTGTATTCCTCATCGATGATGTCACTGGAAGACAGGCTTCTGAACTGCCCAGAAAAAAATAGTGGTACTTTATCATGTACATTAGTGAGGACCTGTTATACAACGTATGAAGATATGTTGAAAAGTTTTAAAATGGTCCTTTAACAATGCGCTTATTGATTTGTGTCAGTAAAATAACCACAAAAGTCCTAAATAATCCTGATGGGGCACATTACTAGTGTTGGTCAATATTACTTAGGAAAGTAACTTCTTTACTTTACTTGTTACCCCTTAGAGTAGACAAAGTAATATCTTTACTTTACTTATTACTGGAATCAAAGAGTAATATATTGCATATTACGTTATTACTTTCCCAAGTTCTTCTCAACTCCCACCTTTGAAAAAATAGAGATGTACATACACATAATAAACATAATCTGTTTAGCGAGCTCTTTTTAGAACTGAATCCAATTTATTGGAATAATAATAGTCTCCAATCCCACAAACTGCACCTGAAAACAAAGCCAACAAAATCCGACATTGTAAATGTCTTTCTTAGATAAAAAAAAATAATAATAAAAGGAGCAATGGGAACATTTTAACCTTGAATCACAGAACACACCTGCAACTAACAAAACAGATTTCAAAATTTGTCTCTTTGACTTTTTAAACTTTTTCACAGTTGTTTTTAGACAGTTGAGGTCTTGTATTTAAATACAAAACTAAGCAGCAAGCGATTTGTAGTGTACATTACTGTGCGCAGGAGGCTGCGTGTGCTCTGGATCTACAATCTAGTGCACATCTCTGTTGCTACAGTATCTGTTGATAGCTTGTAAATCTGTTCTATTTTTGCAGGCAACAACAAGCTCATTTTAAACAAGTAACTTGGCGTTACTTGCAAAGTAATGCATTACTTATTACCCATTTTGGCAGAGTAATCTTGTTACTTTACTTTTTGGAGCAAAAGTAATAACATTGCAGTACTATGTAATCTAAAATTCGTTACTGCCCAACACTGCACATTACTACAAGTGTTTTAACCCCCAGTTTGCAATTATTCCCCTTACTATTTTGTCTCTTTATCATTACTTGTGTGAGCACAGTGAGCGCAAGTAATAATAGTCGTCAAACCTCAGTTGGCCGGTTTAGGTGATGACATCATGGTGACGTAATTAAAACCTCTATAAGTAAAGTCATACGTTTTATGTCCTGTAGGAGATTCCGCACAAATAATTAATCGTTTTCTAAGAGAATATTTTAAACTAGAATGCAATTTTGCAATTGCAAAGTGTGGTTGGCTCGATGATGTTTAATGTTGACGTGGTGACTTAGTAAAAGAAAGTTTCACATCATTGTACATGACATGACATCACCTTCCTTGCTCAGCCAATCGAATGATTTATATGTTACAGAGAAAACGCATCACAATAACAATAGGTTCAGGCAACTACACTATAACTGTACACACACACATGCACACACACACACACACACACACACACACACACACACACACACACACACACACACACACACACACACACACACACACACACACACACACACAGGGTTCTGGATTTCTTTTCTGCAGTAACACCCTGTACTTCTTCTTAAGGTTTTCAGAAACCTACAGTACTTCTGTGGGGCTAGTCCTGTTCAAGGACACTCAAAACCAAGCTCTCTACTGTGTGTGTGTGTGTGTGTGTGTGTGGGGTGTGTGTGTGTGTGTGTGTGTGTGTGTGTGTGCGCTGTGTGTGCGCTGTGTGTGTGTGTGTGTGTGTGTGTGTGTGTGTGTGTGTGTGTGTGTGTGTGTGTGTGTGTGTGTGTGCGTGCGCGCGCGCGTGTTATTGATGACAGGGGCAGCCATGAAACAGGTGAGGCATTGAGAATACAATAGGGGTTGTGTCAACTTGTTTGTGCATAAATGAGCATTCCCCTCTCTATGGGGGGCCGTTCGGGACAAAAATCAAAATCACCTCTTACACGTTACTGAAAACCTCTCACATACTATAGTAAAACCTCATACACGCACGCAAATGCATGCACGCACACACAGGGGCGCACGCACGCGCACACACGCGCTCACACAGACACAACTGAAAACCTCTCGTATAACCTACTAAGGCTCTCACACAATATAGTAAAACCTCATACACGCACTCAAATACATGCACGCACACATATACGCATGCGTACACACACGCGTGCACGCACACACACAAGTAAAAATCTCATACAAACTACTAAGGCCTTCGCACACTATAGTGAAACCTTACACACGCACACAAATGCACACACGCACACAAACAGGCGCACGCACACATGCGCACATGCGCGCGCACACAGACACAACTGAAAACCTCTCGTATAAACTACTAAGTCCCTCACATACTATAGTAAAACCTCATACACGCACGCAAATGCATGCACGCACAAACAGGGGCGCACGCACGCGCACACACGTGCGCGCACACAGACACAACTGAAAACCTCATGCACTATAGTAAGACCTCATACACGCACGCAAATGCATGCACACACACACACACACACGCTCACGCACACACGTGCGTGCGCGCACACACACAAGTAAAAAGCTCTTATAGAAACAACTGAGACCCTCACATACTATAGTAAGACCTCATACACGCACGCAAATGCATGCACACACACACACACATACGCTCACGCACACACATGCGTGCGCGCACACACACAAGTAAAAAGCTCTTATAGAAACGACTGAGACCCTCACATACTATAGTAAGACCTCATACACACACGCAAATGCATGCACGCACACACATACGCTAACGCACACACGCGCGTGCCCGCACACACACACAAGTAAAAAAAACTCTTATAGAAATGACTGAGACCCTCACATACTATAGTAAGACCTCATACACACATGCAAATGCATGCACACACACACACATACGCACGCGCACACACATACGCACGCGCACACACACAAGTAAAAGAACTTTCATAGAAACGACTGAGACCCTCACATACTATAGTAAGACCTCATACACACACGCAAATGCATGCACGCACACACATACGCATGCACGCACACACGCATGCGCACACACACACAAGTAAAAAAAAAAAAAAATATATATATATATATATATATATATATATATATATATATATATATATATATATATATATCCATCCTGTGGATGTCATAACACCCCACTGGCTGTTATGACATAGATTTTTGTTAGATTTTTATAATTATTATTTATTCATAATTATTATTTCTGAACCATAGTGTGGGGTGCCCGACCATGAAGGATACTTGGATAGCCTAAGTATTATTGTTTCAAATCTTATCAATATCACCATAGCACAGGGGTGGCCAATCATTTTTTTCCAAATGAGAAAACATTGTGGGGGGCCGTACCAAAAGGATGAACTAAATTCTGCATAATAATAATTTAATTTATATTCAAAAGTTCTCAATTGTATTTACTTTACACTCTGTTAATAGTATATGTTATTATTATGCAATGAAGAGTTGAGTTGTTTCCAAAATCTCCAAAACAATAATGTTAATGGTCTTTCATGTTCAAACGTTGAGGGATAACCTGGTAAAAAGAAAAGAAAGAAATGTCAACTTGACCCTTCTTTTCTTTTTACTGGATCCGTCTTACTTAGTCAGATGACTGTCGTGACAACAACCATCCAGCCAGGGTAAAAAATAAATCAAACGACTATGCTATGTTATAGATCTGTAACTCTTGAGAGCGTAAAAATGAAACCAAATATGATTTGTTATAGTGTTTTACTCATGATGTGGTAAATGGGGGTCCCTTGCACAAAATAATTATGTGTGCTGGTCAGTGACATTGCATGGTTTCTTCCACCATTGGTCTGTGAATGGGATCTACAATTAAATATATATATAACCCCTTGGATAAAGGCGCTATACAAAATGCACCATTTACCATTTTTCCATACCATATTTCTTTCTAAAATATTAAAGCTCTCTCAAATGCATGCAAATACTGCACAATTCTACATTCATTCAAACTGAACTCTGGGGAGGGAATCTGGGATATAGGTGGCTTATTTGATTTCTATTATAATGTACAGATATTAAAGAAAATGTCTTGTTTAGGGACAATCAATATGTGGTGGAATTGTTTTATGTGGAAAACAAGAAAAACAAATGAACCAATCAACAAATAATAACTAACAATACCGTATTTATATAAGCAACTTTACAGAGGTTGCTTATAATGCAAACATGGCAACACAAACCGACGTCAGCGTGTTGTGTTTCACTTCTTGCTTGCAGAGCTACATGCATTGTGATACTGCGAACCCCGACTCCCAATTTCTCTGCACCTCTGGTCCATAGCTCCACTTCTTCTGTGATTCTGCCATCATAGAAGCACTGACGTCTTGTCACGGCCAGGAGCACAGATCTGCATGGCTATAACATTCAGGGGTGGTGGTGGTGGTTGTGCTGTGCGGATCGGGCAAAAATCAAACAAAAGTTTGCTGTTGACTCGGGGGGTTCCCGATCAAGTTGTGAGATTCGCTGAGCAGATTGGATGTAATAGAAGAAAGAAAATAAATTTTGCTCGAGAAAAGCCCCCAATTGGGTCGGGAATCGCCCGAGTGTCAAAAATGCCCGTTTTCTCTCTTTTCCCCTGGCGAGTTGCTTTCCAAAGCTGAGTTTTGTTTGTTTTGAACTAGACTTCTTCATCGTAATTCATCTTACTTATCACAAAAAAAGATTGCGCTGGCATGTGCAGGTGTAGAGAGTTTACGGAGAACAAATAATTCAGCCAATTTAGCTCAGTTGGGTAAAGTGCTTGGCACTCAAGCCGCTGGTCCCCGGTTCAAATCCTGCATTATACAGTATTTTTCCACCATATCTCAAGAACATATCATTCAGCTCGATAATTCTATAGCCAATCCTATTTTTGATGAATTACATATAGTGTGCTTGTGTCTAATCCAATGATTGTTTGGCATTACTGTACAATTATTACTATAAAACGATATAACATAAACATGGGCCGTGTGTGTGTGTTGTGTGCGTGCGTGCGCATGTGTGTGCGTGTGCATGTGTGTGCACATGCATGCGTGTGTGTGTGTGTGTGTGCGCGCAAGTGCTTGTGCATGTAAGTGTGTGTGCACGTGTGTGTGTGCGCATGTGTGTGTGCGTGCGTGTGTGTGTGTGTGTGCGCGCGCGCATGCATGTGTATGTGTGAGCGCGCGCATGCATGTGTGTGTGCACATGTGTGTGCGCGCGCGCGTGTGTGTGTGCGTGCGCGCGTGTGTGTGAGTGTGTGTGTGTGTGTGCGTGCGTGCGTGCGTGCGTGCGTGCGTGTGTGTGTGTGTGCGTGCGTGCATTCTCATGTCAGTGCTTGATTCTCATTTCAGTAGTGTGCGTGCGCGCGTCTCATCTTAGTAGTGTGTGTGAGAGGTGCGTCAGTGTTGTGGTTAGAGCGTTCGTCTCACATGTAGAAGGTTGTGAGTTCAAATCAGACACAGGGTGCGAAAGATGGCGAAAGTCCAAAGATGTTGAGAACCACTTATCCAGTAGGCGGTTTATTGAAAATAGTTGTAGTGTATAATATATCTGGAATATATCCAAATTAAGCATTAAAAATAAAAAACGTAATTTAAAATTTACCGAATAAGGATTATTGGGGAATGTAAATTGTAGAATCCCATACCTTCATCACAGTTGATAGCTCATTGTGTAAGGAGTTGGACTATGAAACCAACGTCCATTTTACCGCGAGTTCGAATCTCACTGTTGACACCAATTTTGCACTTTATTTCCTCACATACTGGGATTATGAATAAATACTGACCTAAATGTGGGGAGGTCCATCCAGACTTTTAAGAAAAAACTGAAAACGTATTTTTACTCCTTAGCCTTCCAGGGCCCTTAACCCCCATGCACTTTAAATTCTACTCTGTTCCTAGACTTTTTGTTGTTGTTGTTGTTGTTGTTTTGTCCCCTTCTTTGTTTTATGCTGCACCACTGTTGTGTGCTGATCATTTTAATTTATTGGTTCCTCATGTACTATGTTGTGTGTTGAGTTGTATTGTGAAGCACTTTGGTACGATGAAAATCGTTTTTAAATGTGCTATATAAATAAAGTTGATTTGATTTGATTTGATCCATGTTTGTTTAATCGCTTGGGGAGCAGTGTTGTTTTTGTCAACTAAGACTAAATACTAAGTCGACTACTAAGGTTTTTTGATTATTCTGATTCTGATTATTCTGAGTCTGACTATATGGTTTAATGTCTCAGCCATTGGAGAGGGCATTCGAACATGGTCCTAAATACATAGTTGTTTACAACCAGTGTTGTAGTGGGACTTTTAGAAGTGGGGGGACACCTCTTAAAGGGGAATTCCACTCATTCGTTTTTCCTGAGACTGTAGGAAATGTGAACCAAATGGACCCAGAAACTCATTAACATGGTGAAACACAGATTGTGGGGAACTTTTTTACCATGTCCACACAACATCTCTAAGGTATATTAATGACATAGTAAAATATTGAAAATGAGTGAAATTCCTCTTTAAGACACGTGCATGCACACTTGCATTTGCGTGTGGCTGCGCAACACACACAGACACGCTATTAAAACAAGTATAGCATATTGAGAAAGATTGTTTACAATGCCTAATTGTATCCATAAAGGTAAATGACAAGACAAAAAACATAGGCCTACTTTGCCCCAAAAATATTTTAGATGTGAGAAGTGAGGGAACGCCGTCTACTACAGTTCTAATGAAGCCCATTGAAACCAAATGGAACCATTTGGTTTTAATGAAATTCATTGAAACCAAATGGATGTCTTGGGCTCCACCACGTATTGCCACTATGTGGCGATAAGAAATATGTAGGACAAAATAAAAATGGACTGTGTGAGCTGGTTTCCATGGTTACCCCCATATGTGTGTTATTGAAAAGACTAAGACAAAAAAAAAACACTGTTAGGGAGTGTTTTTTAGTTAACGTCACATTTAGGTTAGTATTTATTCATAAACCCAGTAGTACTTTTTATGTGAGGAAATAAAGTGCAAAATTGGTGTCAACAGTGAGATTCGAACTCGCGGTAAAAATGGTCATTGGTTTCATAGTCCAACTCCTTACACAATGAGCTATCAACTGTGATGATACTACAGGATTCTATAATGTACATTCCTCAATAATCCTTATTCAGTAAATTTTAAATTATGTTATTTTTAATGCTTAATTTGGACATATTCCAGATATATTATACACTACAACTATTTTCAATAAACCGCCTACTGGGTAAGGGGTTCTCAACATCTTTGGACTTTCGCCACCTTTCGCACCCTGTGTCTGATTCGAACTCACAACCTTCTACATGTGAGACGAACGCTCTAACCACAGCACTGACGCACCTCTCACACACACTACTAAGATGAGACGCGCGCACGCACACTACTGAAATGAGAATCAAGCACTGACATGAGAATGCACACACACACACGCACACGCACACACACACACACGCACACACACTCACACACACACACGCGCGCACGCACACACGTCCACACACACACATGCATGCGCGCGCACACACACATACACATGCATGCCCGCGCACGCATGCACACACACTCGCACGCACACACATGCGCGCACGCACGCACACACACTCACACACACGTGCACACACACTCGCACGCACAAACACTTGCGCACACACATACACACACGCATGCGCGCGCACACACACGCGCGCGCCCACACACACACATACACACACACACACACACATGCGCACGCACGCACACACCCACACACACACACACACACACACACACACACACACACACACACACACACACACACACACACACACACACACACACACACACACACAGCCCATGTTTATTTTATATCGTTTTATAGTAATAATTGTACAGTAATGCCAAACAATTAGATTAGACACAAGCACACTATATGTAATTCATCAAAATTAGGATTGGCTATAGAATTATCGAGCTGAATGATATGTTCTTGAGATATGGTGGAAAAATACTGTATAATGCAGGATTTGAACCGGGGACTTGCGGCTTGAGTGCCAAGCACTTTATCCAACTGAGCTAAATGGGCTGGATTCTCAGCCAACTCTGTCGCCTACACCTGCACATGCCAGCGCAATCAATTTTTGTGAAAAGTAAGATGAATTACGATGAAGAAGTCTAGTTCAAAACAAACAAAACTCAGCTTTGGAAAGCAACTCGCCAGGGGAAAAGAGAGAAAACGGGCATTTTTGACACTCTGGTGATTCCCGACCCAATTGGGGGCTTTTCTCAAGCAAAAATTATTTTCTTTCTTCTATTACATCCAATCTGCTCAGCGAATCGCACAACTTGATCGGGAACCCCCCCGAGTCAACAGCAAACATGTTTGATTTTTGCCCGATCCGCACAGCACCACCACCACCACCACCCCTGAATGTTATAGCCATGCAGATCTGTGCTCCTGGCCGTGACAAGACGTCAGTGTGTAGGGACAGAAGCTCTGGTCCATAGCCCCACTGCTTCTATGGTGGCAGAATCACAGAAGAAGTGGAGCTATGGACCAGATCGGGTGACAGAGAAATTGGGAGTCGGAGTTCGCATTATCACAATGCATGTAGCTCTACAAGCAAGAAGTAAAACACAACACGCTGCACGTCGGTTTTTGCTATGTTGCCATGTTTGCATATTATAAGCAACCTCTGTAAAGTTGCTTATATAAATATTGTTAGTTATTATTTGTTGATTGGTTCATTTGTTTTTCTTGTTTTCCACATAAAACAATTCCACCAGATATTGATTGTCCCTAAACAAGACATTTTCTTTAATATCTGTACATTATAATAGAAATCAAATAAGCCACCAATATCCCAGATTCCCTCCCCAGAGTTCAGTTTGAATGAATGTAGAATTGTGCAGTATTTGCATGCATTTGAGAGAGCTTTAATATTTTAGAAAGAAATACTTATGGTAAATGGTGCATTTTGTATAGCGCCTTTATCCAAGGGGTTATATATATATTTAATTGTAGATCCCATTCACACACCAATGGTGGAAGAAACCATGCAAGGTCACCAGCACACATAAATTATTTTGTGCAAGGGACCCCCATTTACCACATCATGAATAAAACACTATAACAAATCATAACATTGTATGGACCCTTATGGGTCCATTTGGTTTAATTTTTTTATGGGACTGTCATGTGATCTACCTGCATGGGCTGTGTGATCTACTGGTAGATCACAATCTACCTTTTGGACACTCCTGTACTACTGGTTTAGTTTGTTTTGCACCATGTCCGTGACACAGGCACTGGGCTGTTATGGGGGTTAACATAGTCGTTTGATTTATTTTTTACCCTGGCTGGATGGTTGTTGTCACGACAGTCATCTGACTAAGTAAGACGGATCCAGTAAAAAGAAAAGAAAGGTCAAGTTGACATTTCTTTCTTTTCTTTTTACCAGGTTATCCCTCAAAGTTTGAACATGAAAGACCATTAACATTATTGTTTTGGAGATTTTGGAAACAACTCAACTCTTCATTGCATAATAATAACATATACTATTAACAGAGTGTAAAGTAAATACAATTGAGAACTTTTGAATATAAATTAAATTATTATTATGCAGAATTTAGTTCATCCTTTTGGTACGGCCCCCCACAATGTTTTCTCATTTGGAAAAAATGATTGGCCACCCCTGTGCTATGGTGATATTGATAAGATTTGAAACAATAATACTTAGGCTATCCAAGTATCCTTCATGGTCGGGCACCCCACACTATGGTTCAGAAATAATAATTATAAATAAATAATAATTATAAAAATCTAACAAAAATCTATGTCATAACAGCCAGTGGGGTGTTATGACATCCACAGGATGGATATATATATATATATATATATATATATATATATATATATATATATATATATATATATATATATATATATATATATATATATATATATATTTTTTTTTTTTTTTACTTGTGTGTGTGTGCGCATGTGTGTGTGCGTGCATGCGTATGTGTGTGCGTGCATGCATTTGCGTGTGTGTATGAGGTCTTACTATAGTATGTGAGGGTCTCAGTCGTTTCTATGAAAGTTCTTTTACTTGTGTGTGTGCGCGTGCGTATGTGTGTGCGCGTGCGTATGTGTGTGTGTGTGCATGCATTTGCATGTGTGTATGAGGTCTTACTATAGTATGTGAGGGTCTCAGTCATTTCTATAAGAGTTTTTTTACTTGTGTGTGTGTGCGGGCACGCGCGTGTGTGCGTTAGCGTATGTGTGTGCGTGCATGCATTTGCGTGTGTGTATGAGGTCTTACCATAGTATGTGAGGGTCTCAGTCGTTTCTATAAGAGCTTTTTACTTGTGTGTGTGCGCGCACGCATGTGTGTGCGTGAGCGTATGTGTGTGTGTGTGTGCATGCATTTGCGTGCGTGTATGAGGTCTTACTATAGTATGTGAGGGTCTCAGTCGTTTCTATAAGAGCTTTTTACTTGTGTGTGCGCGTGAGCGTATGTGTGTGCGTGCATGCATTTGCGTGCGTGTATGAGGTCTTACTATAGTGCATGAGGTTTTCAGTTGTGTCTGTGTGCGCGCACGTGTGTGCGCGTGCGTGCGCCCCTGTTTGTGCGTGCATGCATTTGCGTGCGTGTATGAGGTTTTACTATAGTATGTGAGGGACTTAGTAGTTTATACGAGAGGTTTTTAGTTGTGTCTGTGTGCGCGCGCATGTGCGCATGTGTGCGTGCGCCTGTTTGTGTGCGTGTGTGCATTTGTGTGCGTGTGTAAGGTTTCACTATAGTGTGCGAAGGCCTTAGTAGTTTGTATGAGATTTTTCCTTGTGTGTGTGCGTGCACGCGTGTGTGTACGCATGCGTATATGTGTGCGCGCATGTATTTGAGTGCGTGTATGAGGTTTTACTATATTGTGTGAGAGCCTTAGTAGGTTATACGAGAGGTTTTCAGTTGTGTCTGTGTGCGCGCGTGTGTGCGCGTGCGTGCGCCCCTGTGTGTGCGTGCATGCATTTGCGTGCGTGTATGAGGTTTTACTATAGTATGTGAGAGGTTTTCAGTAACGTGTAAGAGGTGATTTTGATTTTTGTCCCGAACGGCCCCCCATACCTCTCTCCCTCTCTCTCTCTCTCTCTCTCTCTCTCTCTCTCTCTCTCTCTCTCTGTAATGCATGCACATGAGTGCTTTGTGGTTTGTCATTGTACACTGTGTGTGTGTGTGCTTGTGGTAGAGTGTGGCCTTGCCATGATGTCACTGACTTTCAGAAAGGCATGACTGACATGGATATTAGATTCTGGCAGGGTGCATGCTTGGGGCCATATAGGAGGTCTCTACAACAGTGCATGCTCGTTCACATGCAATCCATACTGTGTGTGTGCGTGTGAGGCGGGTGCTTGCACAGTATGCTTTTATGTGTATTGCTATAGTGATGACAAATCAGTGGCTACCATGAAATTGAAATTACATGAAAATTGTTGGTCTACAAACTCTGTGTTAAAACATGTGTCTGAACTGATGCAATACTATGGTATTTCCAATCAGTGGCAGAGTAATAGTCATAGCGATGAAGGCAGTTTTCATTTGAGCATGTCTAGGCGTGCTTTCATGCTGATTGGATCACATTTTAAATAGTGTACCAATCAGATCAGATGTCACCTAATCATGGTGTGTGTGTGTGTGTGTGTGTGTGTGTGTGTGTGTGTGTGTGTGTGTGTGTGTGTGTGTGTGTGTGTGTGTGTGTGTGTGCGCGCGCGCGCGTGTGCGTGTGTGTGTGCATGCGTGCGCTGTGCTGCATCTCATGTCACTCTTCAACTCATATGTATGTGAGGCAAATGTTCATTTTGCTGTCCTCACTTTCTGAAGGTTAGGTTAAGGCTATAAGAAATGGGGCTTAGAAAATGAATGGATTCACGGGGAGTACTATAAACAAATTGTGTTTGACCCAGAGTCTATTACACAGCCCCAGGTGTACGCAGCCTGGGGCTGAAAGGTCTGCTATACAGGTGTGTCTTTGGCGCCAGTCAGCAGACTCATTTATGAAGACGGATGGAGGAGATATGAGACGCCACATTATCAGGGCAGACAAAGTCAAATGATACAAGACATTCATTGGCTTGGAGCTAAACCTTGTCAGCAGAGTCTCGCTCGCGTGCAAAATGAATTTGAATTTTGAATGATTTTGTAATTAACGAGTGGCATTAACATTAGAGGTGGGACGATTCACTTACAGTACCTCACGATACGATACGATATTGATATTTTGGGTTCTGAATCGATTTATATTGCGATTCTTAATTATGCTGCGATTCGATTCGATATATCGCATTTTTTTCCCCCACAAATGCTTTTATTAATTATACTAGAACATTTTAACGTTTTTTAAAGTTATTATTATAAATTATAAATTATTATTATTAATTTTAAAGTTAAAATTTCACCCATTTTCAAGGACTGAGGGCGTACAAATGGAACCATCCATTTGTACGCACTCAGTAAAAAAAATCTAAACAATATGGACCATGACAAGTTCAATCAACTAGAACATTTTAAAGCAATTTTGAACATTACAAAATAACAAAAAGTGCAATCATACACATCGATGCAGCCTGATAACGTCAGTCAGTCTTTCTGAACAAATTAATGAATAGGGCCTACATAAATACATAAAAAAACGATTTTAAATCTGGAGATTCGATATTGGTGTCATGCCACTAAGAATTGCGATATAGTGGCATATCGTTTTTTTTTTTTGCCCACCCCACTTAACATAATCGGTAGCTGCGTAGCACACGTTGGCTAAAATGTATACAGCAGCGTGCACACATGCACGCAAGGGCATCTGTAAACACGTGGCGTACACAGATCTGCTCGTGGGACGTAACATACATGCCGTGAACACACGCAGATATGCGCTATATACACATGCACGCACCGTGCTCTACGCACAAAGGCATTCAGACCTGTTAATGAGCCAGATCAATCACAGAGCGCTTGTCCGGGGCTCAGCTGAAATTAGCCGAGCCTAAGGGTACGGAGGGCCAAGAATCGAGCCGTGGTCCTCGGAGAGGCAGAAGCTATACGCAGCGCCAAAACCACTACATGGCTGCAGACACTTGGAGAGATTAGCCAAAGAGGGAGCTTGACACTACGCTGCTTCCCGCGAGCATTCCACTATTGCCCTCTCCCCACTTACTGTTGGCTCCGTCTTCTTTTCTTCTTCATCTCTCCCTTGATCTCTCTGATCTCTTCTTCACCTCCACCTCCCACCGTTAGCCGTGCTGAACGGAGTCACTCAACCGTGGCAGTCCTTGAGTCAAAGTATAGATCACCTCTGGTTAAATATTTCTAGATTCCATCCCAACATGACGCTCTCCTCACACACCGCACGTACGCACACATGCATGCACACTCACCTGTGCGCATATAGGTCAATATCATCACACATGTATAGATGTGCCGGACAATTTAGTCGGCGACCCTGCTTTTAATTCAGTCACAGGCCTATAAACAAGAACCAACAACAGCCAGGCGTGACATTAATGTTATTTAAGCATGTAGAGTTCAAGTCCATTTTTCACTGTCCACAGTAATGCAAAAGCAAGACCAATGCATTTTCATTCTGTCGGTGCAATATAGGTCGAATGCCAACAGTGAAACAAGGACAAAGCAGCGAGTTAACTGGATAGATGTCCTACCTATTTGAGGTTTATTCTTTGACTCATTTAATTCAGACTCTTTCAGGGTAGGCTCCGTCCACTCTAACTTCAGGGTGGATGCTCATCATTTAAGTCCACTCATTTGTTATCGCGGGCTCATGTCTAGGTTTCCTCAGCTCTATGTTCCCTGAAGGGTTAGGGAACATAGAGCTGAGGGAACATAGACACGGTCCCATTATCACAAATGGTACGTCTTTAAACAATAGCAGAAGACAAAACGAAAAAAACAAAATGTTGCCAATGAATGCTGTTCATTCAGCTCCCCCTCTCTCTGTTTTTTTGCCTGTCCCCCTGTTCCTTCACCTGAATCCAACACATGCTGCACTCATGTCTTCTGCCCTTTCTCTTGACTTTCTTGTCCTTCCCCCTTGCTCTGTACCCTTTGTCCTTATCGTTTTCATTGCTTGCTTTTTCATCGCTTGCTCATGGCGCATTTCTCTCTCCTGGCTTGCTAAGTTATGTGTGCTCGCGCCATGACCTTTTGTGTTTTGCCAGAGTCTCTCCAACAATAGCATGACGAATAGCTGATAAGAAAACCCGCATCACCCTCTCAACTACTTGGACCTGGTTGAAATGACTTTCAAGTGAAATTACCTCCCCCATCCATTCAAACTCCCCCTGCAATTACAAATGGCCCTGTACATATGCAGACTGCGTATTCTAAATGCCACATTAGGTTACGTAAAGAAGGAGCCATAGGGAGGGACGGGAATGGAAATGTGAGTGTTTTTTCTGGGAATGCATGTGGAGGGGAAGGCCTGGGAGTGAATTAGTACTTTGGATTTTTCAGGGTTTCAGGGTTCTTAGGATGGAAATCAGGTCAGGTGGTCCGACTGTTACAGTTACAGTTTAGAGACTAAGGGCTCCATTTTCGTTACCGCTAAACCCCTTATCCCTTAACTTCTTTGCCTTTTTAAACTATTTAAAAAAACATTTTTCAGTAGTTTAAATGACCGGTCTACAAGCTCAAAATAGTAAAGTAGTAAAAATGAAATAAGGGATTAGGGATAAGGGGTTTAGCATGTAACAAAAATGGAGCCCCAGGTTTACTGCATGTTAGGGGACACAGGGAGAACATGCATGCAAACTACATACAAAAACAACATATCTCGAAGATGATTGGCTGGATTTCTATTTAACTTGCCACTGTGCGCCTTCATGCTCTCCAGTTTATTGCCCCTCAATTGCACATGGCTCCTCGGTTACATACAACATAACATATTACATCAACTTGTGTATTTAATGGTGCCTTTCTCCAAAGCACTAGCCATTCACACTCACACTCCGACAGACAGCGGAGATAACCAGCAAAGGCACCAAACTGCTCCTCGGGGAGCAGTTAGTGCTTCAGCATCTTGCTCAAGGTCACCTTTGCACACAGCCAGAAGTAGCATGGAACCCATAGATAAACACAGATACCTCACTGACTGCTGCTTGTTCATTGGAGTGATGTGTCATTGTGGCCACAAGGGAGATCCATGTCTTCAAATTTAATGCATGTATTCTCCATGAAACAGGGGGTGTCTCCCCAATTAAAATCACACACTGAATTCTCCACCCATTTTCATGCGGTTTGACTCAGGTTTGAATGTGACCTTTAGGCTCTTACTTTGCTGCATGTCATTTCCCTTTCTATCTTGTGCCTTTCCTCTGTCTCCGTCCAATGTCTCCATCAAAATAAAGCAGAAATGCTGAAACTTGCTTTTTTTGTCCCCCCAGTTACACAAGATATATCTCTAAATTGAATGGGTGGATTACTATGAAAGTTGCTGAGCACATTCATGCTCCCTGGATGGATATTTAATCCTACTGGTGACCCCACGTCCTTTCCTTTATGCCATTATGTACCTTCTCTGTACTTTATTTAATTTCACTTTAGATATTCCGGTATTGTCTACACTGTGGGTTTTCAACCCATGGTGGTTTGCAGACTCCTGGTAGTTTAGTTTAAAATTTGCTTTATTTATGAATCACAATGTTTCATACAACCAATGAAATGTAGCCTCTATACACAAAAAACTAATCGGTCAAAATTGCAACTAAACACTTCAGTCAATGGTGTTAGGTCACTTTCCTGGGTTATTTCTTGAAGCCATAACCTTTTCCTGGGTTGCAGGGATTTTATTTTGACCGAATTCATGGGTTGTTTTATTTGGTTATTGGTTTTGGGTTGTTTTAATGAGAATAACCAATTTGTTAGGTCACAGACTTTGGTTGATGCCGCGGTGCACTGTGGGTATTGTAGAATTTCTCGGACAAAATGACGAAAAATGAAATTATTTATACTTTTTACAGGAACAGATAGGATACTAATGCCGAGGAATGCATCCAACACTGTAAACACAACACTGCAACGACTTTTCCTTCAGACCGGCACTCAGACCGTTACTCAGACCGGTACGGTAACCAATTTGTTAGGTCACAGACTTTGGTTGATGCCGCGGTGCACTGTGGGTATTGTAGAATTTCTCGGACAAAATGACGAAAAATGAAATTATTTATACTTTTTACAGGAACAGATAGGATACTAATGCCGAGGAATGCATCCAACACTGTAAACACAACACTGCAACGACTTTTCCTTCAGACCGGCACTCAGACCGTTACTCAGACCGGTACGGTAACCAATTTGTTAGGTCACAGACTTTGGTTGATGCCGCGGTGCACTGTGGGTATTGTAGAATTTCTCGGACAAAATGACGAAAAATGAAATTATTTATACTTTTTACAGGAACAGATAGGATACTAATGCCGAGGAATGCATCCAACACTGTAAACACAACACTGCAACGACTTTTCCTTCAGACCGGCACTCAGACCGTTACTCAGACCGGTACGGTAACCTTACCCGTCCACATACTCGCTGTAGTTTAAGTCAGTGGGACGTTCTGACCCAATGACGTCACTGGGTCAGAATCTGACAACTTGGGAAGCACGGCGCTGGAGCCACAGAATCCCAATGTTATTAATCAGGAGGCCATTAGCATGTATGCTAATGACCAACACCACACAAAGAGTGTTGAAAAGTGGCGAAGTTCCCCTTTAAATGGGTGGAATTTCCCTTTAATAAAACAAATGGGTTAACTGAATATTCTGTATCAATTCAACTGGCAGTTGGGTAATCTTGACCCTCAAAATTAGGTTATTAATGCAAGCTAATATGTTCGGTCAAATCAACTGGTACTTAGGTTATGTTGACCCTCATAATTGGGTTATTAATGTAACCAAATGCATTCGGTCAAATATAATAACACGCATTATTCGGTCAGATTGACCAAAGACCCAGTTGGTCCTTATTCAACCTCTACGTTTGGTTGAAATTTGACCGAAGTTAGGTTGTTTTTGACCATTGGTTTTTCTCTGTGTATACAACAGCGTGACTAAAAGTCATGTAGGTCTAATTTAGTTTCCCATATATTTGATTTGAGGCATGCAGGACAGTAGTGCTATTTTGGAACAATCCTGCAAGATGTGTGACTACAGTGGTGATCCCCAGGTTGCTTTTTGCCAGAATGTTGGTCCCTGGGTGAAAATCGGTTTAAAACCCTTGGTCTAAACAACAATATGTGTTGACAATATAATCACCATATATGTTTATTTAGACTTTCAATTGGATCGCAGCCGCTTGGATTTTTGTGATTCTGTCTTTCTGTTGATTAATCTGTCTGTCCACTGTACAGTATGTGTATCTGTTTGTCTGCATGTACAGTATCTATGTTTAGACCTACAAACACACATGCACACCGTGTGGGTGACTGAACTGTGTAAGTATCTCTACATCCATTATAGCACAATGTCTATCTTCACAGTCAGCAGTATAGTGGGAGATTTTATCACATAGAGGTTTAGGGGTGTAGAAAGAAAGCTTTCCTTTACCCACCAACCCTCCATCTCTTATCAGATGGGCAGAAGAAGAGGCCCTGACACTATCCAGTTAAAAGAGAAGGCAGGGAGGCAGGACTGGCCTGGCCTGGCCGGCAGCATTATTACTCGGATAAGATTGTGAACCCAGAAACAGCGGTTGGAAAGTAACAACATAGATTTACTCGAGTAGCCTACTCTATTTAAGTACAATTTTGTGGTAATTTCCCAGTAGTTTCACTTTTACTTCAATACAATCATATGAAAAGTTGTTCTCAGCAGGTAAAGGAGTTTAAGTATCTCAGGGTCAAGTGAGGGGAGGATGGAGAATGGGGATCAGACAGAGAATGGGAGCTGCAGGGGCGGTATTGCAGTTGCTGTACCGTACTGGGACGAAAAGAGAGTTGAGCCAGAAGGCAGAGCTCTATGTCTGCTGAGCAGTCTTCGATCCTACTCTCACCTATGTTCATGAAGTGTGGGTCATGACCGAAAGAATAAGGTTGTGAATACAAGCGGCCGAAATGAGTTTGGCTGTTGTCTAACTTAGAGATAAGGGGAGTAGTTCAGCCATGCGGGAGAGACTCAAAGTACAGCCGCTGCTTCTTCACCTGGAAAAGAGCCAGCGTAGGTAGTTCATGAATCTGGTTAGGAATAGGATGCCCCTCGAGCATCTCCCTATGGAGGTCCTCGATCCACGTCACGCTGGGAGGAGACCAAGGCTCAGATGGAGGGATTACATCAACTCTATGGCCTTGGATCGTCTTGGGATCACCCAGAAGGAATTATTATTCATTGACACACTTCGGCTCTGAATGACAATAGACCATTTATTGCAAAGCTTTTGCATGTTAGCATGGCGGTGTGGCTCTGCTCATGTGATATCAAATCTATGTAACGAGACATAGGTCTGTTATCACCTTTGATATCTCAGATTTCTGTGTCTCGGCACCGCAGACGCAGCTCTGATATCAACAACCCCCCGAGCAGACCCTAGCATAAACACATTACAACATAGACACAATCATTCCAAATACACAACGAACATATTAGCTACAGACCATAGAACACATAATGATCACAGATACCCATAACAGAACTAGGCACCACAATATGTTACAATCCACAAATCATGATCATCTCATAATCAGCCACTCAGAACTAGTGCCACAGGGAGGAGGCCGGGGAGGTGGAGGAAATTTGAACGCTTACATCTGAACAGGGACATGGAGTCGACTAGAAGGAAGGCTGAGAACAGAATGACTGCTTATAAAGAACACCTGATGAATGTGGGCGTGAGTGACTTGCTGACAGCCAATGAGAGTGAGGGGAGTAGACATGGAGAGAGACTGCTGATTTAAAGAAACAGAATGAATACTGACGGAGAATTAGGAGTATAATACAATAACCATTCTGCCCTCCGTGCCTCCATGAACTATCGCTTACGCTGGATTTGTTACTCTCGGGGCAGGGAAGTCTGAAGATCTCTGATTGAGCTGTCGACCCTGCGACCTGACTGCTGATAAGCGGTTGAGGATGGATGGATGGATGGATGGGTGGGTGGGTGGACTATACTAACCACAAAATGCATTTTTAGTGTTCTAATTTTTTTGTGTTTTAGGTGCTCTCATCCCCTATCCCCACAATTTATCTAGTTTGTACGGTCTTTCATATCATATCAGAGTTTTAATGGAAATTGCTCTCAGGAACCGCTTGCTTGATTTTGGCCTTATATTTATGTCATCAACGCACCCTGCTTTGTATAATGCATCATCTTCTTCAGTCTTCAGTTCCAAATTTGCATTTCCACTTTGTTTATAATGTCCACCATTGTTGATATGGAATTTGAGCAAGCCTGGTTTTATCCAGCATCAGTATTATAGTGACTCTACTATAAAGTATCCTCCATATCAGTGTATCCACCACCTCAGGACATTGTGTTACTGCAGCTAAACCATAAAGAAATGACAAGGACAGGATATGTGATAATTTTAGGAATCCATGTTATTCCTCCTTTAAAAAAGTAATTTCAGACTTTTAAAATAAGTGTTTCTACACATTGCAGTATTATCATCATTATTATTTGTACTAATGTGCTGTACAAAATGTGAATATCTTTTCCACCACTGTCCAGGATATGATGTGAGCAGGATCCCTGAAGAAGACCTTAAACGTTGGCTTCTGTTTAATATATTTTGAACATCGTGTCTATGCAGCCTTTTTCTTCTTTTTTCCAGGATCAAAGAGACAGCAGGAAGAAAGAGACATTGCAGACTGGAGACTTACTGCAGTATCGGCACCAACCTGCAGTACAATTATGAATTAATAAGTACTGTATATCTCTGAAGAATGCTACACAGAACATTCAGGTTTTTCACACATTGTAACATCAACATGCAGAGCTGCGTGCGTTGACCCATTAGGAAAAAACACTCTGTATAGTAAATGGTCATTGCTGACTATTTTAATCAAGTCAAGATTAATGACGGCATTACCGTTTATTATCAGTTAACTGAACTGCATGTCCTTCATGACCTGCAGTGCTATATTACTGCATTCCGGGCAAAACTGCAGCCATTCTGCCATATGGACTTCAACAAAGAACACACATCCCAAAGATTGCCTTCCTCACCTTTGCAGTGATGCAAGGCATCCAGGCTGGATGAATGCTTTTCCTTTCTGTCATGTAATCCCAGCAATTATCTTAATGCTACGCAAGATAACTGACTTATGTTCTGAATGTAAACACAAACGGTTTATTATTTTAGAAGCTGTTGCGTGGCTATAGCTAGAATGTCCGTCTTGGATTTGACAGGCTCCCAGTTTGATCCCCCTTTGATCCTCTTGGCAGCATGCCAAAGTGTTCTTGACCAAGACACCACTGAGCTGTTCTTGATGAGCAGATTGATGCCTATAGATAGCATGATTTCTTTCATGCATGGGTGAGATGGTTTTAGCTGGCTCTAAGACACATAATGCATATCTGCATCCACCCATGTTAAAGGAGTGCTTCGCCGGTACGGAATGCCTTTAAATGCTCTACAACGGCCTCGAAATATGTGAAAAAAGCCACACGGTGGCGCTAGAGAAAGTATATTCTGTGCGTGCCTTGCTGCTCTCCTCTGACTCCTTTAGTGTTTAGTGCTCTGGGAAACGTTTACCACCTACGTCACGTTTAGGGCAGTGACGTAGGTAGTCTGGAACCCCTTCCTCTGTTCCACTACAGTATGCGCTGAAACATGGACAGAGGCGCGGATGCGCGATAGTATAACCATACAGACGAGGTTTAATTTCGGCGAAGTATCCCTTTAAATCATCTGCATGCTTAGGTTAAAACTCTGCTGTTGTCTTGAGGTGGACAGGATGATGACAGACTGTGTGTGTGTGTGCATGGATATCGTGTGGACAAATCAAAGGGCCGCCTTGGAATTCTACCAAAAGATGTGCATCAGTATGTGTGGGCAAAGCATATGGGCTCACGCCAGTAACTGGCTGCAGTGCTCATAATTTGTGTAAATGCTAAGTCTTGATAGACACTTGGACATGCATTCATGAGTCAAATGACATTTTAAAAATGTGTTCCACACAGCCTCCCTACTTAGGCCGGATTTCCTGTGATTTGCACAGCACTTGACAGTGATTATTCATATGAATAAGACAAGTTTACCAATCCCGACAGCTGACCAATGGGGTAAGCTGTCATGCGTTTACATTTTCTGAATCCTCTGTTTACATGGAAGTTTACGCTGATATGATAGAGCGGGGCTCATGCATTCCACTGAATAAATTTAGATTATGTTGACAAGCGTTTGGCAGTGATGGACGTGAGCTGTAAGCAAGTGCTGTGTGTGTGTGTATGTGTGCGCGCACACAAGCGAGCACGCACATGTGTATGTGCACGCGCTAATGACTGTGTGCATGCATGATGTTAATGACCGTATTCATTATGACGAATGCAAATTGCTGGGGCGGGCAGACAGAAGAGAACGTCAACTTGTCAAAGCACACACACGGACACTCACACACACATTTGCAGACACCCAAACAGACAGAGGTGGCATCACTCAAACGTGCACGCAGATGCACACACACGTGCACCCCCACAAACAACAATTAAGCGGTGAAGCGCCCGCAGCCTTGGATGGCGGTGCTACTGCTGTCAGACAGCAGGATTTCTGTGAAGCTACTTAATTAATCTCAGCAAATCAAATCGATGGTGATTTCGCAAGCATGGTAATCAGATTTGGGGTGAGGCAGAGGCATAATATGCAGCATGGAAGCTCAAAATGTGTGCACGTGTTATCTGTGTGTGTGTGTGTGTGTGTGTGTGGGGGGGGGGGGGGGGGGGGGGGGGGGTCTTTTTTCACAGCAATCAAACAAGCTCATTGCTCACGGCTGTCACACACGTCGGACGATAGTGGGAATAGGGGATGAACGATGCGACGGGCGAAGAGAGGGGAGGTGGTGGCAGTATGACGATCAATAGCATGTTAAGGGAGAGTACGAGAGGAGTGGAATTCATACCCGGGTATTACAATGTTTGCATTAGCTGAGTGCTTTAATACGTTCCTCTTTTAACCACACATTTCTATTCTGACACATTTCCTCCCGCTAACATACTGTATATGTGGCGGTCTGGGGCCAGGGCTAACAGAATGAAATGAAAAAGGCCGTGAAGAAGAGCCGCAATCCGGTCCGCGTGATCCGGTAGAGATAATCGGTCATTTTCAAGCCTGGGTCCTAGTCATGTACGGCCATGATACCCTGGCAAAGTTGGGTGTTATGCTTTACTTATGACCCCTTAGAAAAAGTAATAATATTATATTACTTATTACTTGAATCAAAGAGTAATGTGTTCCATATTAGTTGCCCAAGTTCCCACCTGCCACCCGTAAAAGAATAGAGATGTACAACCCAATTGTTTAGCGGACAACTTGTAGTGTTCGCAGAATTCTGTGGTGGATTAGGATCTCGAGGCGCGGGAGTATTAAGTCGCTTCATGACTATGTTTGTGTATGTATGTTAATGTGAAGGTAGCTTGGTGCGAGGTGTGAAGGATGAAGATTGTTGTACCTGTAGCAATACAATATTACCGTGAGCGGCCAGTAAATCCGTGGTTCATCATGGTTCATGTAATAAAGCACTGAGACCGCCTGACGTTAAACCAGGACAGATCGAAACTGCATAACGGGTTGTCTTTCCAAGAGCACCTGGGCTGTGGGTGAGCTACACACACAGTCCTACAGAGAGAGACTTGCATGCACACACCCACAAGGACGCTGCGTTTCTTTATTTTCTTATTTCTTTTTTGGTTTGTACTAAATCTCGAAGTATAGTGTGCAGATTTTCTATGGCTATGGAGTTCATGGTTTGGTCATGAGCACTCATAAGGCTTACATTTTTTGCGGCTCCAGATAGATTCTGGATTCATGTTTTGGTCAAAAATATCTCTTTCCACATCTTGGGTTGCCGGCCCCTGGACTAGAGCAACGCAAACTCCATGGCCACACATACAGTAGAAATCAGAAAAATGTACAACACTCCTCACAAAGAGATTTGGTGTCGAGGGGGCTGAGATTGGACCAAGAGTGCATGCTGTGTGCCGTGGGACGCCCTTCCACAAACAATGTGTATAGCGTCTAAGTGGTATAATGAATGCCACATATGCAACGTTAAGCGTTTGGCGTCCTCTGGGCCGAGTCCAAGACACGGCCCAGAGAGTCATCAACGCATAAAGGCCATCATCACTTCATTTCATTTCAGCTGCGCCTCAGGGTAAGGTCATGAATAGAATATGACCCTCAAGACCAATGCAGTGCTACTGCCGATGCTGCTGCCGCACTAATACTGTAAAATGCAGTGTCCCGCCTGCATCGCAACGAGCTCTGTTCTTTATGCGCTCTCGCCCCGCATCGATTTCCTCTCTTTCTGTCTCACGTTTTCCAATTTGGAACAGAGCAGGGAATAGATATGTGTTTTGTGCTGCAGAAGACGTGTCGAGTTTTCACACACGTGCACACGCACGCTCCATCAGAGATACAGTACATAGAAACACAAAAAGTATATACGGGTGCACTCGCAAACACATCAACTGAGTGAGAGGAAGTCTCACTGTAATCTATTCTAAAATACCAAAAGGTCACTTGGTCTTCAACACCAGACGGCCAAGAGATGAAAGTGAGGAATAATGGTGGGTAACCAAAGTTTTTATGTCTGCAGCACTTCCACATCTTGGCCCTGCCAGCGTCTGGGTTAAGCACACGCACGCATGCACCCGCACGCACGCACGCACGCACGCATGCACCCGCACGCACGCACGCATGCACGCACACACACACACACACACACACACACACACACACACACTACCATCTCTGTTACTCGAGATATTTTCCAGAGTCATTAAAAGTACCTTAAAAAGAAAAGAAAGTGAAAAGGAATGATACACATGAAAAAACAACAGTGTTTTCTTGACTGTTTGCTTGTTCATTTTTTTTTAAAGGAGAGTGGTGCCATAACTTTTTTGTTATCTGGACAGTTTAGAGAGAGAGGGAGAGAGGGAGAGAGAGAGAGAGAGAGAGAGAGAGAAGAGGGGATGATGAAGAGAAGGACATGGAGAGAATGATGGAAATAGCGAAGGAGTAAGACGCAAATAGTTATTCAATCACCAGACCAGATAAGGCTCTGTTTCTACACTGTGCACACCGCATTGCAACACGTCTGTGAGCCTGTAGATCGGCTATCTTCGGCGCTTGCCTGCTGTAACCTTAAATCACCTGTAAGGACCTATATACTCGGGAGTGGGACCTACCCTGCATGTGGCGGTTCTTCAACCATCACCGAGCGCTGGACCAAATCAAATCAAGAAGAGAACATCATCCGTCTTCATCACTGTCGACAAGGAGTGCAGAAACCGCAAAAAAAAACCACGGCAGGGGAGAACAGCACCAGAGAAGATGGGACAAGGCCTCCACATATGTGACTGCACGTTCCAAGGGCTTGTCAAAATGAGATCCTCAACACCCACAGCAAGCGTGGAATCAAAGTGACGTTCGTCGGACAGCTGAGGAAGAATGAGCCGCGAGGAGCATTGTTTTCTCTCGAGTGGGGGAAAAAGAAAATCAAAATGTTGAGCATACATCCTCCTCCCCGGGCACAGCGAAATGACACCTTTCTCTTGCTTACAAACACAATCATAGAGCCTGGCCCTAAAAACATCAGTCTGAATGTAAAGATTGATTTCATACGCTGTTCGGTGTGGACTTGAAAGAGAGGCACATGTTTGCGTAATGTGGTGTTGTTTTTGATTCTTCACTCGGCCGTAGCAGCACTACGCCGGCCATGGCTTTGTGCTTGTGTCTTTGATGCCTCCATGAAAGAGACTGTGTGTGGAAGTGAAGAGAGAGAGGGGAGGGAGGGGATAACCTGAGACAATATTGCGGGCAAATTTTCACCCAGCCTGCACTCTACTACCGAAAGTAGAGTGCAGAAGTGCACACACACACACACACACACACACACACACACACACACACACACACACACACACAAGTGCACACACACACACACACACACACACACACACTCACACACTCTCTCCTCTGTCTCTTGAACAAGAACAATTGGAAAGGATGAGACAAGGTTGCTCAGTCAGTGGATGGGAAGAGAAGCAGAAACAGCGTGAGGCCATAAATTACTCAAACAGAGTGCTGGCCTTGTCTGGCACAAAGGCATTGCGAATATGGAGAGGAAGTACAAGCGGAATGTTTTATTTGTATTTTTGGGTATAGGGTGGGGAAGAATATTGATTCACTCAGATAACACATTTTTTAATGCCACGATCATTAAGACTGACTGGCGTTATATCTGGCTGCATTGAAGTGTATGCTTTGGATTTTCATGAGTTTGCATTGTTTCAAAATGTTCTAGTGTAAACAAAAATTAAAGAAAGATTGGAAGGAATCACCAAAAAAAATCACTATGATGAAGACTCTATAGTACAATATGAATCTCATCGGCACCCTGGGCATCAAGATCCTATTGAAGTGAATTGTCCCACGCCTAGTTGTTGTGAAGATACCCCCCCCCCCCCCCCCCCCACACACACACACACACACACACACACACACACACACACACACACACACACACACACACACACACACACACACACACACACACACACACACACAGCAGAGGGAAAAAAAAACATCTTTGAAAGGGAAAATAATGGAGTGTGTATTGTACTTCTCAACAGTGCTATATACTTAATTCAAAACTCTCTTTGACGTGTGTGCGTGTGTGCGTGTGTGTGTGTGTGTGTGTGTGTGTGTGTGTGTGTGTGTGTGTGTGTGTGTGTGTGTGTGTGTGTGTGTGTGTGTGTGTGTGTGTGTGTGTGTGTGTGTGTGTGTGTGTGTCTGTCGTCATTAGCAAGGCCAAGGACAAAGCTCCTTCAAAATAACTTGAATAAATAGTTGGTGTTACTAAAGATTTGCTGACATGTGCATAGATTATAAACAACATTTCAGCATTCACTATAGTCAGGTTCTCAGTCAGTTATAGCAGTAACAGTTGCATGCCTGTGATTGACCTATCCTGGGCTTAGCTTCAGGCTATTTTTGTTTTTATTAAACTGTGATTATTAATTCACATAATGAAAGAGCCAGCCAAGACCTGGCCCACTACAACAGCCCTGCCAAACCGCCTCAACCCTATTGGCACAACGGGTTGTGTGTCAGTCTGGTGAGTGGGAGACATCACTAGTACACATGCTTGAATATATGGTGAATTGTGCATTGGATCGTTTACTGTTTGTCAAACATTTTTTTTATTTGGTAGTATATTTGGATTAATGTGCCAATTGTTGTCAAGTGAAGGCGTTTCGTCTGTAAATGTTGAGTGTTGCTATCCCGTAAATCCCCTGATTGATGTGAGGACGTGACATGAGGGCAGATCTCCTCTTAACTGGGACATCAAGTTCATACTGCATGTGTCATCTAGTACAGGTCAGACTCACTCACAACCTCCTACCCCCCCCCCAAAAAAAACACAGGCATTAAAGGGAGTCAAGTGATCTCTCTCTGTCTGTCTGTCTCTTTGTCTCTGTCTCTCTTTCTCTCTCTAGTGCATGGGTTTTTGACACCAGGGCCCACTATTTACTCACCATTTGAGCCACGGACCACTATTTGAGGACATTTTTAGCCCCACACTAAACTAAAGATTTCTTTTGCTTTTGTCCACAATACCAGGCTGGATTTAGGGAACAAAACAGGCAAAACATACTAATGACCATTGATCTTCTAGTTGTGTAGACTTGTGCTAATTAAGATGATGAATATTTTAACTCTTGAGAGTGTAAAAATGAAACCAAATGGACCCGCAAGGGTCCATTTGGTTTCATTTTTACGTTCTCAAGAGTTACATCTGGTTAACCAACTTAGCTGAGGCCACCTGGAATCCTCTCAAGGACCACTGGTGGTCCCCGGAGCACGGGTTGAAAACCCCTGCTCTAGTGTGTAAATGGTAAATGCTGCTCACTTTTGGTGAGCACTTCTTCTCCTCTAATGTTCCCATGTCTTTACACGGTAATCCCGCAATTAAGCTTGTCCAGGAATTCATATGGCATGGCAAGCGGAGGCATATCTCTTAATTAAACCAATTAAAGCAAACATTAATAAGCCGTGACATATACTGTACGCCTGACTTTCCCTCATTTAAGACCCCCCTAGTCAAGTTGCGTCGTCGTTTTGAACCAAATGCCATGTGACTGTTCACTAGCTCTTGAAGTTCTGGAAATATCGTGTGCACACAATTACACATGCGCATGCATGCACGCACGCACACTCTCTCTCTCTCTCTCTCTCTCTCTCTCTCTCTCTCTCTCTCTCTCTCTCTCTCTCACACACACACACACACACACACACACAATGCCTTGGCACCTTGCAATCAATAGCATTTCCCTCTATTAGCTGCTTAATTAAGCTGCTGACTGATGGCATTTTAAATCAATAAAGGAATTGGTGGAAAAAGACCCCCTTTACCTCAATTAACATCTGGCGATCAATAGCAGTAAGCCGGTTTCTGAATGGGGGAAAGAAAATAAAAAAGAGGAGGGGGGGGTCTGGAATATGAGCTGTGTTAAATGCGTTGGAGGGGAAAAGCACTGCAGCTAATTTAGCGGAGACAGGTTTTCTTATTGGTTGGGGTCTTGGGTGGGTGGTGGGAGAGCTGGGGGGTGGACAGGAATGACAGGCTTTGGGTGTAATTGTGGTGACGGGTCTCCACAACAGTGTTAACCTCACAGAGAGAGGGGGGCCTAACCGGGAAGTGACTAAGAGGCTTAGGGGCTAATGCTGCATTAGGCTCACGCACGGAGCAAGGCTCTAGTCTACCGCCATATATACATATGTATGCGAAAAGCGGTGATGTCCGCGCTCGCGCTCATGCACAACACGCTCTCACACACGCACATTATGCAGTAGCGCCACATACTCTCATTAAGACATATGAAAGGCTTCTAAAGACCCATGGGAGAATTCCATTAGGGGTCTGTCAAGACTGGCTCTTTACTCATGCTCATGGCAGGCTAAGTGTGTTTGCAATGCCTGTCACTAGACTAAAACAAGTAACACAGAGAGAGGGGGCTGGCTGGACAATGGTAGAGAGAGCTTGCGGGGCTGCATATATGCATTTTGCATCGATCCCCTGCGAGCGATAGGGATGAATGAAGCATGTTTTCCTACCAATCTTGATAAAAGGGCCATTATCCATAACCTTCTTCAATTCCCACACATTATTCCCTTTAGAATAATGCAGGGTGAATTAAACTAAAGGGCCTAGAGTAGAGGTCAGCGGGTGGCAGATTTATCCGCGGATATTGTGGATCATCCGCAGATTAGGATGGATTATGATCAATGGATTATATAATTAATTAATACTGGATAATCCATATATCTTTTAATTCATAAACATTTTACCATCTATCTATGGGCTTATTGCTTTTGAAACACAAAGTATCAAAATCTTGGTGTGTAAAGTATTTTATTTTCCATCAGGCACAATAGAGACCTATACTGGTGGAAGGACCCACAACAACACAGCAAGAAACTTAAAACTAACTGAAACAGAAGGGATGCGTATACGTTTGGCAGGGGACTTGGTGTGGAGTTGCTTGTTTGTTCGTTGCAAAAGTTTGTTCGTTGCAATGTGAGAATGTGATTCAATGGACGGCAGACTGTTGTGGGTTTCTATGTAAATGGGGAAACACAACCATGCCTGTACCATGTCAGGGCTGGAGACGGCTGAGTGAAACTTAAATAAATAGCCACTCTACCAGACAGCATTGAGTGGTGAGCTTGTATCAAGTATACACTTTGCTTTCATGCAGCGTATTGCAGTTGGATGTGGATGTGTAAATTTGATTGATTCATTAATTGATGCGGGCGGATCATCAATCTGCACGGATGGATTTCGGATGGAGAAAAAAGCTTATCCACTGATCTCTAGCCTAAAGGATGGCACGCAGTACTAATGTCTAAATCCCTGTAAACTGAGGCATGATATGGTGAAAAGAGGCTGTTGCTATTTATTATGACAGTGTGGTTCTGCTCATGTAACCAGTGCACCGAGACACAGCTCTGATATATCACATTTGATATCTCAGATTATCTGTGCTCTGATATCAACAATATCGCCCAGAGCAGAGTATAACATGACATTATATCCACAAGGAGGAGAAAATTTTAATGCTGACATTTGACGTCTTTTAACGTTGACGTCTGGCGTCTCTGGCTGACAGAGCTAGCCCCAATGAGACCATCGCTGTGCTGGACACTGGCTGAGAAAGTCGTATCAGGACAGCTTTAGCATCAACGTCGCAAAGAGCTGGTTGGTAACATCAATATTTGCTGTGGGAGTGCTGGGGAGCCATTTCTGATTCTAGGCCCATGTGAGTGACAAGGTATCCAACTGTGTTTCCCGTATTGTGTATTCATAGCGCGTTTAAATCTGAGAATCTTCCCATACAAACTCTTCATCCCAGTCCGTTGCCCCTGCACCTTTCCTTCCACTCCTTATAGCACACAGTTACTGCTTCTGCACAAACTTGTGCTGCCCTTTCCTTCGGATGACAAGAACAAGCAGACAGAAGGGGCCTCATTACGGCACAGTGGAAGGCTGCCATAGACAGGATTTGATTTCCTATCAGCCAGGTCCCTTTTACCCACACCGCCCTTCTGTCCTCCTTTTTCTTCCATCTACAGGGACAGAGCAGTAGATAGAAGCAGACAATGAAGGACGGATGTGTAGATTGGGACTTTGATTTCCAATGTGTATAGATGGCAGAACAAAACAGTCGAGTGTGCAAGTCATGCAGTCGGGGACGGGCTGGGAGAGAGGACAAAAGACGCAGCTAATTAATGCGAGATTGGAGTAACTCGATGCAAGCAATACAAATGTGAGGAGGAGGCGTGTTTCATAAACATGCTGAAAGCACAATATATTGTATTGAACCGGCTCCCAGATATGATAATTCAAAGAACAGCATTCACGCAAAACACTTGTTGTAGTGGCAGTATCACTGGAGAGCATTGTCATCTTGGCACTGGGGAGAGGCGTTAATGGCTTAAAATTCCATTGTGTGCAAGAAACTAGAGATTTTGGCTCGTTCGGCTCTACTGGGAACCAGTGGCTGGAGAATTGAGCTGAAATTCATTAAGCAACAAAAGCCTCCAAGCTCTTCGCTACTTTCAGCAAAAATAAAAAGAAAGAGGGAGGGGGGAAAAATGCTGTCTCAGTCTCGGATGGGCTTTCCATATAGCCCAAGGTGGTCTTTTCCCCAGTATAACTGATTTTCACATTTCATACCAGTGCCAGTGCTCTCCCCCAACAATTTGGAATCCATGTTTTTAATTAGATTCTTTCAGTGTCTTTTGATCTAGATGCCATACGAATGCCGTCCTGCCCATGATAATGTGATTAAGCTATAGCCAGGAACGAGGAGAGTCGGGGGGTTTCATGTTGGTAGATTACATGTGCAGCATTCCTATCGGTGCCGTAATAGTCTTCGCTTTAGGGGCCGCGATCAAGCAGCAGTGTATTACTGTAAAGCCTGTAATTAGCTGCAGCCTTGACCTATGCACCGAGCATGACGGAATGCATCAAGCGCAACATGTGTTAGGGGTCCCCAGTAGATTTACATAATAATTTTCTGATATGCTTGCATACATCTAAAGCCACACTGGCAGTTTAAGCCTCATGCTCCCTCCCTCCAGGCCCATCTGTCTGGGTTCCAAGCTCCTCTGTGTGTTTCACACCCTCTTACTGCAGTATTTTCCTCACCGTGTCTGAATCTCTCTCTCTCTCTCTCTCTCTCTCTCTCTCTCTCTCTCTCTCTCTCTCTCTCTGTGAATATGCATACAAGATCATTTGGCATTATTAGCCAATACAATTATGCGGCAGGGAAAAACAAACCCAATTATGAGAATTGCAATCACTTGGAGCTTTGTGTATATCCGCCTGAATGTGTCTGTGTGTGTTTTGCAAATTTTCCATCCTTTGTCCCATTTCCTTTTATCACCCACAGACCAGGGCAAAACACGAGCTCAAAAGACGGTGTCCATCTACAAGGGTGACCCCCCTGTGAACCGTGCAGTGTTGCCAAGTCATAAGCACATAGCTTATCAGCTAAACAGCAAAATGTGCTTCTAGCCAACATTCTCTTTACCATTTCACACACAGCCCTTAATAAGCCCTGCAATATGTCCATAATGATACTGTAGATGCAGCATTCACACACTGCACTTTGCACCCTCTGAGTTTTCTATGCATAAAAAAACGAAAAAATCTTCTGACACAAATTGTCTTGACCATTAGCCAACCGTCACAGCCTTTTAATAGCGGTCACGACCAGTGGCCGCGGTTGCAAAAATGATTTCGCCATCTCATGATTTCACCTGTCCTGGCACAGTGCCAATTTCCGAAAGTTTACTGGAATCATCGTATTGCGCCAAGTGTCTAATATGTACTGATGTATTCAGTCATTTCTGTTTTATATTGAAAACACAAACTATGCCTTGGGACTTAAGTCATGGAGTGAAAGCTTATTTCCAATAATAAGCAGGCCTGTGACACTGAGACTCAGTTGGAAGACCTGGTTCTCCAAAAGTAACACATCGTTTTGTAGCACAGCTGCAGCACAGGACTGCTTACTAATCCAGCCGCTTCGACCTCTATCCATCGATTGAATAGACACTTATCAACAGAAATGTTACGATCCAATCGTGCCGGTATAGCAGATATTCAGATACCCGCCGGGCAAGTAGATATTTTGTATTCATTGCATCGGTGGATCACGGATACTACTAGTAGGGCGGGGCGAAGCATAGTTTTACTGAAGTTTTGTTTAGGGTTAGTTACCGCATAAAGCACCGTCTAACCCTAACCCTAGCCTAATCCTAAACCCTAAACATAACCCCAGTAAAACTAGGCTATGCCTACACCTAACCCCAACCCTAAACTTAACCTCAGTAAACTTATGCCTAAACCTAACCTAACCCTAACCATAACTTCAGTAAAACTTCCTTCGCCCGCCCTACTAGTAGTATCCGTGATCCACCGATGCAATGAATACAAAATATCTACTTGCCCGCGGGTATCTGAATATCTGCTATACCGGCACGATTGGATCGTAACATTTCTGTTGATAAGTGTCTATTCAATCGATGGATAGAGGTCGAAGCGGCTTACTAATCCTGTACTGTTGTTCCGTTTGTCCATTTCGGCCCAAACACAGCTGTGGCTGTGCTGTGTATTAAGCTGACCCATAGCCCTCAACAAGGAGGAGAAGTTGCAAATAGACTCTCTAGTGAATACCGACGCCACACCCTGTGCTCACTGGTTCTATTCCACACCAGTCATGGAAACAACCTGCAAGAGGCCTTGTCATCCAGCCAGGCAAACCGTGATGAAGGCCTAAACCTGCAGCATGCTAATGGCCATGATCACATTTCACCCCTCCTGTCCAAGACACGTCTATCTTTTCCGCACTGAAGAGAGTTTAAGACATTACAAAAGAAACACAATGGGACAACAGCGACTGACTGAGAGGCTTTTTCATTGAAAATCCATTCATGCAGCCAGGGACGGATGGATTTCTACAGTGAAGCCATTGAAAGGTTTGCTCAAGCGAAGGACTGCTGCACTACCCGCTACAAGAGAGCTGAAATGGTGAATTAGCCTTGTCTCTTGCAGCTGATAAGTTTGTTTGAACATGTGTGACAAATGGATAGTGTGCTGTTCACTGTGTGCTACTTGGATGGTATCTGTGGTTATTTTAACCCACACTGTCTATGGTATAAAGTGGAGGACTAATGCTTGGAATGTTAAGTTGCACACTTGTCACAGGGCCCTCGAATGTTGTAGCGCTGCTAATTGGACTACTTTCGTGCCTTAATGTGGCTTCTGTAGTGTGTTAAAGCCTCTCTTATGTTTGGCTTTAAAGAGGTACCATAGGCATGTGTGGATAATTGATGAAACTCCTGCAGCTTAACACTATGCTACACACTTGTGTTTTGATGAAGCGTGTATATTATTGAAGACCTGTCAGTTGTCTGACTCGTTGTTTTACTTTGTTGCAGCGTATCATATCCTGTTCGAGTGTTTGAACTACATAGATATGCACAGTTTGGGTGGGTTCTTAAAACACCCACTTTGATACATGTAAATAAATTATACAAATTAAAATTGCACAGTGCTTATGAGTAAAATCAGGTTCAGGCCTGGCAACCTGTGAGTAGAGGCTGTTGGTCAGCCTGCTGTTTCTGGGAGGGACAGCGAGATCAATTTGCGGCCGAGATTTACATCGCAATGGGAGAAAACCATACCTCTGCCAGCGGGGTCAAAGAAGGGTGCGTTTAGATTTGGGTCTGTTAAGAGTATTGTAATTCCGACAGCAAGAACAGGGAGGGAGAGGAGCTGAAGTAGTCTCTACTGCGCAATGGTAGTAGTTGACATTGACATACAAACATATACTGCATCAGCTTTTGGGAAGTTGGGTCCTCATTTTAAACTAGGTGACACAGGTACACTTTGACAACTTGGAACAATGTTACATAAAACAGAGACAATGCTAAACACGTCATTTATTCATTACTAGTACCCAATTTGCACTGGCTTTTACATGCCATAAAATAAGAAAAAAAAAATCGTGGCTAACACCATATTGAATTATCTCCATCTCTTTTTTGTGATCGTTAAAGCTAAGAGACATGACAGTGCAAATCTCACACTGCAGCCTTGTGTCTATCTCCTATCCATGGAGCAATTCAGAGACTTTTCCTATTCAACAATCTTTCTGAAGATAGACTAAGGATGAACTGCATACTGTTCGGCAAAGTG